>CAJQUN010000002.1:33000094-33261943 GCA_907163345.1 Haberlea rhodopensis
AATGGACAACTGAACTAGGAGAGTATGATATACAATATGAGCCACGCACAGCTATCAAAGCTCAGGCCTTAGCAGATTTTATTGCGGAAACTGTGCATCCCGAGAAAGAAGAATTATGGAAAGTATTTGTAGATGGTTCTTCTTGTAATGAGGGAAGTGGGATTGGGGTTGTGCTGATCTCTCCAACCGGAGAAGAGGTATGTTTGGCAGTTCGATTGGATTTCCGAGCTTCCAACAATGAAGCAGAGTATGAGGCAGTATTGACTGGATTAAGGGCTGCTCGAAATGTTGGAGCTAAGCGTATACATGTCTTCTCTGACTCGCAGCTTGTAGCCCAACAAATGAATGGCGCCTATGAGGTTAGAAACGAGAAGTTAATCCATTATGCAAGTACCATAGAAAAGATCAAAGAGGGATTTCTAGAGGTAACATTCAAACAGATCCCAAGAGAAGAGAATAGAAAGTCCGACGGTTTGGCAAGAATGGCTAGTGCTCCCCGCGCTTGGCAAAATAGAGACATGGTGTTTCAAATTGAGTTAACTCCAAGTCAGGATGTTCCGTCTGAATCTGTGGAAGAAAATAATTGGAGACAAGAGCTCTTAGACTATCTTACCAATGCTAAGCTCCCGACTGATACCAACAAAGCTTATAGACTCAAAAAGAGGAGTCAGAGATTCATACTCATCGAAGGAATCTTGTACAAGAGGTCTTTTGCCCAACCACTTCTGCGTTGTTTGGGTCCGAAAGAATCAGACTACGTATTAAGGGAAATTCATGAGGGGTGCTGCGGAAATCATCTAGGATCATATTTCTTGGCAAAGAAGGTGCACCTTGCTGGATATTTCTGGCCTACAATACAGAAGGACTCTGCTGCTATGGTTATGTCATGTGACAGTTGTCAAAGACATTCCAGGCTTCATCATCCAGCTATGATGATGAAAGCCATTGTGGCAGCATGCCTTTTTGATCAGTGGGGCATTGATATAGTAGGACCATTTCCAACAGGTAAAGCTCAGAAGAAATTTTTGATCGTGGCCATTGATTATTTCTCTAAGTGGGTAGAAGCAGAGCCATTAGCCAGAATCACTGAGAAAGAGGTCTTCAACTTCATCTGGAAAAACATTGTTTGCCGATTTGGTGTCCCCAGGAAAATCATCTCGGACAATGGAAGGCAATTCCAAGGAGCTCTGCTCAGGGCATGGTGTGAAGAGTTAAAAATCCACCAGGCTTTCACTTATGTTGCGTATCCTCAAAGCAATGGTCAGGTAGAAGTCACCAACAGGTCTCTGGTACAAGGCATTAAGGCTAGGTTGGGAAAAGCCAAAGAAAATTGGGTGGAAGAACTACCTAATGTTCTATGGTCCTATCGAACTACACCAAGAACGGGAACAGGTGAAACCCCATTCAGTATGGTCTACGGAAATAAGCGGTACTCCCAGCTGAAATTGGAGCGGAATCATCAAGAATGCATTTCTATGATGAACAAAACGGTGATAGAAGAGCTGCTGACCTTGATCTGATTGAAGAAATAAGGGAGGATGCGGCCATCAGAATGGAAGCCTATCGTAATCGTGTTGCACGGATGTATAACAGACGAGTTATTCAGAAAACTTTCCAGGTCGGCGATCTCATACTAAGAAAAGTGCAAGAGGACAAGTGGGCAAGCTAGACCCCAAGTGGGAGGGTCCCTTCAAGATTGTTGAAAAGCTAAGCTCAGGAGCTTACTACCTAGAAGGTCATGATGGGAAGACGTTGAAGAGACCCTGGAACGCTTATCACCTCCGAAAATATTACTCTTAGTTCAGCTCTTTTAATTTTTGCAAACATTGTTTTAGTTTTTTTTGGATGATATACTCTTTCATAATTTCAATGCAAAGTTTTATAATGTTTGCCAGATTTTGTGCAAGTAGGAGCAAGGGTTTTCACCCTACCTCAGGAGCACGTTTACGACGAGCTCAGCCCTGGTTACGCCAGGAGCAAGGGTTTTCATCCTACCTAAGGAGCACGAGCTCAGCCTTGGTTACGCCAGGAGCAAGGGTTTTCACCCTACCTCAGGAGCACGTTTACGACGAGCTCAGCCCTGGTTACGCCAGGAGCAAGGGTTTTCACCCTAACTGAGGAGCACGAGCTCAGTCCTGGTTACGCCAGGAACAATAGCTTATTAGACTTATTCGAGCTACGTCATGCTTGGTCCTACCTGTTTAATGTTTGCCATTACGTGGTAAATTATTAAACTAGGCCGAGCTACATCGCTCTTGCTCCTACTTGTTTAATGTTTGTCATTACGTGGTACATTATTAAAACTAGGCCGAGCTACATCGCTCTTGGTCCTACATGTTTAATGTTTGCCATTATGTGGTAAATTATTAAACTAGGCCGAGCTACATCGCTCTTGGTCCTACCTGTTTAATGTTTGTCATTACGTGGTAAGTTATTAAACAAGTCTGAGCTGTTTCGTTATAAGTCCTACCTGTTTAAAGTTTGCCATTACTGGGAAATTATTAAATAAAGCCGACCTCATGCGCTCTTGGTTCTACCTGTTTTTACTTTGAATACCATTTGTTCATACGAAATAGGCAAGAATAAAGCTGCATATATAAAAGCACAAAATTACAAAAGCTGGAAGTTACAAGCTCAGAAAGGAACTCATATTTAAAGGTCAGGTGGGAGAGTGCCAACTACTTTCTCTACATCCAAAAAGTCCATGGAGACGTCGGGCAAAAGACAACCGTGCTCCTTGATTTGACTAACACCTCCCTAGAAACCGGCCTCAATGAATGTAAGGAGCTTCTCCCCCACCAATTCTTCTGACTTTTTTTTTCCTCGGCTGCCTCCTTCTGAGACTTAGCAAGATCCTGTTCAGCAGAGTTAGCTAATCCCTTAGCTAGGGCCAGCTCGTTGCGAAGCTCCCGTAGATCAGTTTCGTACTGATGTTTTTGCGCCTCGATTAAGGAACGGGCCTCAGCTTCCGAAATGGTCTTCTTCTCGATCTGAGCTTTTAGCTCAGACACTTCCTTCGCATGCAAGGATTTGGCCTCCGCCAATGAGTCCTGCATTGCCTCAAACACCTTGGTGTCTTTCAGAGACTGTCTTCGTATAAAGGAAGCACAGGAAGTGAACTCCCCCATCAAGAGCATGGCCTCGGTAAGACGGCTACCGGTACGGGTGATGAGCTCGGCCCAGCTTAGCTGGCTCATGTAGAGAGCATCCTCGGTGTTAGCCAGATCACGGGCTACAGCTAAGGCAACGGTGCTCGGCCCTTCCCCAACAAGCCTAACCCCTCCTCGATAGGCCTCCATAACCCTCTCCCAACGTCTCTCAACCTGGGCTGGCTCACTGCCTTTCACTCCTACCACCTCAGGCTCGGATGGATCAATTTGAGCTCTCACCTGCCTCACGGGCTGAGCGTCCAAAGCAGCCGAGGAACCGTAGATCCCCCGGGTTCAGCTCGTTTCTTCCTGGAAAATTGAACCTCCTCGGCACCTGGACTTTCACCCGCTACATCAACAACAGTTACTCCCTCTGCTGTTTGGGACTGGGCTTGCTTCTGCTTCCTCCTCTGAGGAGCTTTTTGTACTAGGGAACTCATTACTCTGTCCTCTGAACAAAAAAGAAGAGATCAGCCTAACCTAGTAGAAAATACTTGGAAGATAAGATAAACAATAATATATATAAAATAGCTATGGAAGCTTGATTAAAATACCAGCTTTCCCCCTTAAGGTTATGTCAGCCGGACTCAGCCCAGCGAAACAGAGGAGCTCATCCTCCAATAGCTTAGATGAATTGAAGCAGTGGCCCCCTATAACACTCATCACATCTAAGTAGAGGGAGCTCTTTTTGAAGTTTTTGGGTGGAGAGGGGAGATCAGGGAGGTAATCTACCCAGTCAGTACAGCACGACCATGGCTGAGGAGGTTTAACATAAAAAAAATAACTCTTCCAATCCTTAACTTTACTAGGATACCCCCCACGAACGAACAGCCAGGTCGGCTTGACACATACCAAGGCCCCTCGTCCGATCTCTTGATATGAAAAAAATAAGAAAGGGTGGGATGGTCGTAAGGTAGCCCCAAGGCCCTAAAAATGACTACGAGGCTGCATAAAAATACGGAAGGAGTTGGGAGAGAATTGATTAAGGTTAAGCTGATAAAAAGAGCTGAACTCCTGAAAGAACTCAGGAAGGGGAAAACGTAAACCACCCTCTAGTTGCCCACTGTAGAAGGTATAATAACCCTCGGGAGGCTGATGCGCTCTTTGAGAAGTAGAAGGGAACAGAAATTCATGGTCAGGAGAGGCTTGGCTAAGCTTGCGTATATGGGCTTCGTCAGAAGCATCCAAGGCAGGGACGTACAGTTCATACCAAGGATATCTACTAGTAGGGGATTCCAATCTATGCTGAGGGCTGGACTCAGCCAGTTGAAGTTCATGTCCGACAGAGGGCCTGGCGCCCTAGGTATCCTCAGTCCGAACACCTTCGCCGGCCTGAACAAACTCCTCAGTTTGTGCAGCCTCCTCAGCTAGTACAACTCCCTCGGGGATTTCAACCCCGAGGGATAGAAGGAACCGTACTGATCCACCGCCTTAAGTTCTTCTTCGGTCAGAGGAGGAGGAAATAATCGGTCAGAAGAAGAAGACATTTTCAAATAAAAGGCGGAGAATAGACGTACCTAGAAGTTTTCAGAAATAGGAAATAAGTCAAGGCAAAAGAGGTCGGAGCCGAACTGATTCGAGTTGCAAAAAAAAAAACGGATAACGAGGGACCCGACATATCATATATATAGGGGGCTTCACCGAATCCTGACCGTTGATCTCTGAGTAATTGAACAGTCAGGATCTACCTCGGAATACGAACAGACGCACCCTCGGAATACGAACGGTCGGAATTTTTCAAAAATTCAAATAAAGTAGCCGTTACTTCCCGCCTAAACATTATATATCAAAGGAGGTCGACTCAGCAGGATAACTTGGCGCAGACGAGCTTCTGATCTGTGACGTCAGCTCGACAGGGAGGGGGGACTGTGATACCTCCTAAATATGCCCACAACCTGCCTAGCCGACCTGATCTAACATGTATTACTTTGCCTTCCTCGAAAGACCTCGCCTCTCGTTCTGCACTCTTCCTTCTGGCCGACCTGTTTGGCCGACGTGTTTTACCCGACCTGTTGGTCCTCCGCCGAACGGTCAGGCTACCTCTTTTGAAGCCGAACTCATGGGCCGAGCTCTTCTCATTCCCAGTTTTGGTACGTGTGCACAAGAAGGAAACTAAATCCCCTAAGCTAGGTAAGTCCTAGATCTGCGGGGCAATATCAGGGATTTGATTGTATTCACCAGATCTTAACATATCTGGGTAAGATTTGGATAAACATGGAAGGATTCCTTGCTGCATGATAACTCTTGGGTCTCCGCCTATAAATACCAGGTTTAGGGTATCAATTATCTCTCTCTAATTTATAATTGCCTTTACCTACCGCATATATCTCCTCATATTCTCTCGCCTGACTTGAGCGTCGGATGGGACCCGCCGAAAAAACTTCCGGCACCCTTCTCACTGTTGCTTCGTATTTTCAGGTCATTGCAGAAGATATTTACTGATATCCCTGCTGTTATATTGAGTGTTGGAGAAGAAAGAGAGGTGAACCCCATCTCTATTGATATCAGCAAGTCACCGCAAATTTTGGTGATATCAAATAACATTCTTCTTATTATTATTGTCTTGTAGATTAATCTATGTTTAGATTAAACCTGTATAAATACCAACAAGGATCGTCAGATTGTTGCCACCCTTTTCCCTAGTTGATTAGCCGATTTGTGCATTTCGAAAGGGCCACCATCTCAATTCTATAAAGTTAATACTGTATGTAGAGTAAGTTAAATGATCATTAACAAATCATATTTTTCATCAACAATTCCTGTCAACTTGCTTGAGCCAACCATCGCAGATTACTTTAATGGCATGCGTGTGTCACAGATAACAAAGTAAGAAAGAAGACAATTGTTCTTCCAGCCAATACATTAACATACTTCCATGATTATATGGGATGGAACAATTTGAAAATGGTGCATCTTTCTATTTTATGATGAACAAGTTATAATTCATTGTTTTGAGCAACCATTTATTTCTTAGGTAAAAAAGGGTAGAATGGTTAGTGTTTTCTTGGTTTATTTTTGGCCCTTTTTTGACTTTTTGTCATCCACAAGCCCTTCAATGACATGATTGATAGGCATCCCACAGCTCCTTGGCTGCTGCTCCTGCACATGATGCACATTATCTGCTTTCTCATTTTCTTTGTCTCTTCTGCCTCATTTCTTTCTGTGTACTGTTCCTCTATTGTTTCTTTCACTTCTACCTGTCAGGACCATTTGCACCAGAAGCATTCATGTCAGATTTGAGCGATATGATAGATTTCTTTGTATTACAAGAAACCAAAAACTTGTGGGGTGGTTTTTTGAAGCAATAATAATAATAACTTATACGTTACAAAGGTTGTTATTATCTTCAAGGGTTATTGACAACGAGTCCCCTGTGGTTTTCTAAATAGGAGATTAATGGTTTGAAAATACAGTTTACCCCCTAAAGTTTTCAAAACAGTGGTTTGCGAAAATAAGCAGTTTATCCATAGTTTGTAAATATGTGCAAAACACACCATCTATGTGTGCTGTCTTTTGCTAACGGTAAAGTATCTATTTTGAAAACACATGAGGGTAACATGCATATTTACAAACCACATTGGATAACTTGCCTATTAGGGATAACACTGGAAGGTAAAATACATATTTACAAACCATAAGGGGGTAAAGTGCCTATTATCGATATCGCAGTGGGTAAATTGTCATTACCTCAATCTTACAATAAGAACAAGTTTTGGCCATTGGTGAAAGGGGTAAAGACAAGTAGCAATAATAAGAACAATCATAATTTACAAGTTACAAAAGATTTTATTATCCTCCAGTATGCACAGATTTTGGCAATTGGTGAAAGGGGTAAAGGCAAAAAAGTATAATCTATGGAAGATAAAGATATACACAACAAGATCAAAAGTGTGACCACATAAGCACACATGTGCTCTCTGGAACATGCTTGAGGGACAAGAAACCAAAAACTTGTGGGGTGGTTTTTTGAAGTAATAATAATAATAACTTATAAGTTACAAAAATGTTGTTATTATCTTCAAGGGTTATTGACAACGACCCATTGTGGTTTTCTAAATAAAGAGATTACACCAATGTGGTTTGAAAATGCAGTTTACCCACTTGTGGTTTTCAAAACAGAGGTTTGCGAAAATAAGCAGTTTATCCATGTAGTTTGAAATATGTGCAAAACACTGTGTTTTGCAAACGGTAAAGTATCTATTTTGAAAACACATTAGGGTACCATGCATATTTACAAACCACATTGGATAACATGCCTATTATGGATAACATTGGAGGGTAAAATGCATATTTACAAAACAGAAGGGGGTAAAGCACCTATTACCGATATCACAGTGGGTAAATTGTTATTACCTCTATCTTACAATAGGAACAGATTTTGGCCATTGGTGAAAGGGGTAAAGACAAGTAGCAATAATAAGAACAATCATAACTTACAAGTTACAAAAGATTTTATTATCCTCCAATAAGCACAGATTTTGGCCATTGGTGAAAGGGGTAAAGACAAAAATGTATAATCTATGGAAGATAAAGATATACACAACAAGATCAAAAGTGTGACCACATAAGCACACATGTGCTCTGGAACATGCTTGAGGGACCAATTATCAGCCCCTCACCCCCAAATCATCAGGAAACTGTCTTGTGATAATATCTTGTACCAAAACTTATGGTTCATAATAAAGTAATTTAGCCATAGCTGAGTCGAAAACTAACATACTAGGATCCCTTCATTTCGAAACCAATGTTGTTCCCTCGACTCGATCCTTTCCTAATATAAAGCACATGTGAACCATTTTCTTGAATCGCAACGTCTGAAGAGATGTGTTGGTGTGAAACTTTGAATAGAAGATCTATTTAACTTGAAGTATGGAGTCATGCCATTTCGTGGTACGAGAAGAATCCCAATTAAGACGTAATCTAAATTAAAACTTAAATGTTTTAAACTGCATAACTTTCCAAGTCTGTTGCATGTGGTGAACTTACAAGCTTAGGATAGTTGTAGTAATTCTTGGGACCATTTTTCCTACAACTTGCTTATGGGACCAAGAAACAATGATGCTTCTGATTTATTCATTCTTGATCCTCTAACTATACATATTTACCAACTCTACCATTTCATATAGGGGTTTTGATACGGATTTCCCATTGGTTTTCAAAATAGAAAGTTCACCCTAATTGTTTGAAAATATATGTAAAACACCAATCCATGTATGATTTGCGTTACACGCGTTGAACTTTGTAATTACATGTTAAAATATCAATTTACCATCGTGGGAGTAAATTGAAACTAAATAATAACATAAGGGAGTATCTGACTATTTGAATAACATATGTGGTAATCTGCACATAAAGAATAACATAATAGGATAAACTACACTTAAATTTAAAAAAATTGACAGAATTTTCTAAAAATTGACAGAATTTTATTCTGTATCAATTTATCCCATGTGATTTCGATCAATTGTAACTTACTTCTCCGTGGATTTAAAATAGACAAAAAAATCCTATGGTTGTGAGTAAACAACCCTCCAAAACAAGGGTATTATTGTTGAGCCAAAAATTCTGAAAATTATGGAAAGGGCAGTGACTATATTTCGCAGATCACTAAGGAGACCTGAGATATGGTAACTTAATATTTACCTCTGTTTCTGACTTCGATTTTTCACTGAAACAAACAGATGAATCTCCACCTTCTGCATCACCATGTTTTATTGATCTTTCTTCAATGGAAGGAGTTGGAGCAGGGCTAGGACTGCTTGAACTAACATCAACCGGCGTGCTTTGTGTTCCCACGTCTCTAGTCGTGTGCCGCTTCTTCTCTAAATTCGAATAAAAAACATAACAATGACTAATACAGATCAACACACTTACAGAAATGTGAAGATAGAAAAAAGAAATAAGACCTTGAATTGTGATTTTCGTTTCATCTTCAAGTTCAATTATTGGAGACTTGGCATGAAACTGCTGCAGATGAGAAGGATAAATGAGGGGTGCAGACATTGTAATCCTACTCGTTACGTTTGGAAATGTTCTCCCGCTTAGTGTTTTTGCAGATAAACATTCCAACGGGACTTCTCCTGATAAGGGATTGCTTATATACTTTTCTGCTTCATTCCATTTGGAGCTAAGGGTGGCAACTCCATCGGTTGGTATATACTCCCAAGAATACACAGTTTTGGCCTGTAATGCTGAGCACAAATAGCCAAGCTTGTTCTTCATAAGTTAAAACAAGAACCTGTCTAGTAACTTCAATTTTACTATTGAATTTGTACCTTTTAAGGCAGTGGTAAATGAATATGTTGAAGGGTTAATTTCCTCTGCATCAATTCAAGGAAATAAAAACTCAGAAAAGTTTTAAACTTTACTTATAATTTTGAAGAAAGGTGTTACCTCTTGCTGTGTATCCTGGCGAGGAAGCAGTGCTAGAAATGGCTATGCTTGATGCTGGATCTTCTCTAAAACTCCTTAAATTTGATGCGGAAAATCTTCTCGAAATCGTGTTTTCCCGGGAAATTCGGGCCTTGAGTGCCCATTCTTTTAAGCTGAAATCTGTGTCTTCGTGTCGCCGTGAAGTAATGGCGCATTGCTCCATGGGACCTTTCATCAATTGGGATGAAATGTTCGGTTTGGCTTCACTTCATAGAACATGCTGCAACTTAGTTTATTCTCTTGTAGGAGTGTTGCAGAAACAGCAGAAGATGCCTTAGAACTCAGCTGCTTTTCAAGGACTTTAAAATTTGGCCAAAGAATTCAAAACTATAAATTCTCTGCTCCCAAAATTGAAAGTTTCTTGTTTCTTTTTCAGGCAATGCATGAAAAAAGATACCCTTTCCTAAATTTAGAGAGTAAAAAGTGAAATTTTTCAGGAATATTCAATGCTTTAAATCTTTCTCTAGAACTTTTTTATCTATTCAAAATGATACTGTCGAATGGAAAATGCTTGTATGGACCCGGTGTGTACTCTACATATGAACAAATTCAATATAATTGGTTTAAAATGGTTGATGTGGTAGTTTTCTATTAGTTTATTTAAATGGCGGTGTGCTTAATATTGTGTTGGTGTTGTGGGCCCAAATTAGGTACATAGAAGTATTCCCCAGTCGTATACGACCGAAAACTGAGTAATGAGTGTTGATAGCAGTGGGCGTAATTGAGTAAAATATGCCTCGAGATGCCAATGGGGGAATGATTGTTGGTTCGATAGATATCGAGTTTGACTCCTCTTAAACAAGATCTCGGATTTGAGCTTTGTGAATTGAGTGATAGATGCTGATAAGTTAACATAATTATGCTATAATTAAAGTGATAATAATTGTTTAGAAAGTTCATGCAGGAGGAATAATTTAAAAAAAATGTTGGCTAAGTTTTAGTATTAAGGTAAAAATGATTGTTCTTGGTTCTTTCTAAGCATATAAGGCCAAGGAAATTTGACCTATTGATGACTTGTGGTGCTATAATGATTGACGACACCCTTGCATTGGTGGGGACTTCAATAATTTATTGTGTTTCTTGATTTGGGAATTGAGACTTACTTCTGTCATGCATGTCCTGAAATTTTGGGTGTAGTAATTGGTACATGATAGGTTAAAATTTGAATTACAGTTCAATTTTATTATTAGTTGAATTACAGTTCACTCCCCAGGCCCAAGCATGCGCAATAGCGACTATACAATAGGCTCATATATGAACTATTTTGTATCCATCGTCGCTCTACGAAAATGATTAACATAAGTTGTTATAGTAGTTCATTGTAACCCTATTATAAACCATTTTACACTTCATTTTCGTTCAATGTGGGACAAAGTATTACATAATCACACATCTTTTAAAACTCATCGTACTCGTCGCGATTTAATTCATCGATCCGCCAACACCAAGAATTTAGAGATGACTCATATAGGTTCAAGATGTGGCTCTCATCATGTAGCACTTTGCCCGACAGGGGTAAAAGGTGACTCCCACGCACGTGGCACTTCGCCCCACAAGTCCAAGATGTGACATTCGTCATGTAGCACTTTGCCCCTTAGGCTCAAGAGGTCTCTCACACACGTATCACTTTGCCCTACATAATACTTATCTCCTGTTTTTCCTTGTTGGTGACCGGCTCTGATACCATTCTGTACACTGCCTGGGCCGCGCAAACACGACTATACAATGAGCTCTTGCAGTAACTATTTTGTTCATCGCTTAATGAAAATGGTTAACCCAAATTGCTATAGTAGTGCATTGCAACTCATTATAAACAATTTTAAACTTCATTTTCATCCAGTATAGGATAAAGGTATTACATCCACTCTTTGGGTTTTATCATAAGGGTGCTTCAAAATTCCCGTCGATATACTCTCCAAACGAATCACTCTATTTTGCAATGTAATGACTATTCTTTGTAATCCAACAAAAAAGAAATCTAGCAAAAAAAAAAGACTATTCTTGGTATACTAAAGTACGTGGAATTAGTAAAGGGCAAACTAGCATAAAATCCCCAGACACAAAGTTGAGTTAAGCTTCATTCCCTATATAAGATAATTTATGTGGACAGTCCCTCTTTCAAATTGTTTCTTTGTTTCAACTCCCTGTCAGAAGCCAAAGTACTAAAATATCCTTATACACATATTCTATTTTTTATTTGCACCATTCTCAACAGAAATCTAAACAACCCACTAGAATTATGGTTACACCACATCAAAATTTTTGCAAATTAAATATGTGAGATACTCAAACTAAATAGAAACAGTGGGAAGAAATTCTACTGAATTGATTCTTTGAAGAGGAGATTGCTCCCTATGAAGTTGCCAACATATTGTTGACAAAATTCATAATTACGAATTGGCTCTGAAATTCATTGCTTTGTTTCGCTCGACAAATTTTCTTTTAACGGGTTTGCTTATTCTTCGCTTTGAAGCTTTTAGCCCGATCAAAAGCGTTTCTTGAGATAAAAAAATGTGTTATTGGAATGTTTGAACTGTTAAGAAAAATTGCCTACTCGTGAAGCATTAGACTTCATCATCTGTTCCAGCGTCAATTTTGGGTTAGTTTCAAAAGAACTCGAATTGTATACCTTTGTATTGAAAACTTCTAATACGTTGTCTGATGTGTTGGTTTGTAATTATTTACTTAACATGCCTATAAATGATGGAACCATTGATGGCCGAGAGAGAGATGCAGTGGTGAAATTGGTATGAAAAATATAAGATTTTGGTACTAATTATACATGAAGTTGGTATTAAATGTATACAATTTTGGTACTAGTTACATTTGAAATTAGTAAAAGTATAAAAGTATAAATTTGGTTATAATTACACATTAAATTGGTAATAAACATATACAAGTTTGGTACTAGTTACACTTGAAATTTGTATTAAACATATACAATTGTAGTACTAGTTACACATGAAATTTGTATTAAAACTATACAATTTTGGTACTAGTTACAAATAAAATTAGTATTAAACATATAAAATTTATTTACTAGTTACGCATGAAATTAGTATTAAACGTATACAATATTGTACTAGTTACACTAGAAATTGGTATTGAACCTATATACTTTTTTATACTAGCTACATATGAAACTGATATTAAACTTATACAATTTTCATACTAGTTACACTTGGTATTAAACGTATACAATTTTAGTACTAGTTACACATGAAATTTGTATTAAACATATACAATTTTTGTACTAGTTACAAATAAAATTAGTATTAAACCTATACAATTTTGGTACTAGTCACAAATGAAATTGGTTAAATCTATACAACTTGGTACTAATTACATATGAAATTGGTATTAAACATATACAATTTTGGTACTAATTAATATTTACAAATGAAATTGGTATTATATATATGCAATTTTGGTACTAGCTACAATTGAAATTGGTATTAAACCTATACAATTTTGTTACTTGTTACACATAAAATTAGTATTAAACTTATACAATTTTGATACTTTTACACATCAAATTAGTATTAAACACATACAACTTTGGCACTAGTTACACATGAAATTTGTATTAAACTCATACAATTTTGGTACTAGTTACATATGAAATTAGTATTAAACCTATTCAATTTTGGTACTAATTATAAATAAAATTGATATTAATTCTATACCATTTTGATACTAGTTACACAAGAACTTGATATTAAACATATACAATATTGGTACTAGTTAACATGAGATTAGTATTAAACATATACAAATTTTGGTACCAGTTACACTTAAAATTGGTATTAAACATATATTGTTGGGGTTCAACAATTGCCTCTGCTTTGTGATAGGTCGAACACATGGCACTTGTGCCAGTGTATGGTTGAAAAGATTGAAGTTGCGCCATTTCCCTTAACTATAGTTTTTAGTAAAATCGGTAAGCGCTCGATCCAACAATTGGTATCAGAGCCAAGGTCGCGTGTTTGATTCCCATGAGTTGCAGAGAGTGTAATTATTAGGGGAAGGATTGTTGGGTTGAACAATTGCCTATGCTTTCTGATTGGTAGAAAACACGGCGCTTGTTGGAATATGCACTAAGATAATTCATTAGATGATTGATTTTGGCATACAATGTAATATGATTTTCATAAATGGCAATTCATTGTTATATATTATTCCAATATCTATGTAATATGAATAAATATATATTAATGTCCTTAGAATAATATTATATTATTATTAAAGATTGTCCCTAGTCAAGTATTATAATGAATTAAGATAATGATAATGGATAGAGACTAGTATGTATTGATTGATGAATTTGTTCATGGATATGAGATATCGAAAAGCTTAATTATGAAATCAGTCCCCATGTCAGAAGGTTTAAATCTTAAACACTGATATGGACGTTCTTCCTCAAGGATACTGTATCAAACACGCTACAAAGGTATAACTCTTAAACACCGATATGGTTTCCTTCGTATAGATCCTCGGTGGAATCCGATTTTATTTATTTATTCCGCTGCGTGTGCTATCGGATACCTTACAACGCTTGTGCCAGTGTGTTGTTGAAAAGATTGAAGTTGAGCAATTACCTTTAACTATAGTTATTGGTAAAAGCGGTAAGCGCTTGATCCAACATATATAATTTTGGTACTAGTTACATATAAAACTAGTATTAAACCTATTCAATTTTGGTACTAGTTATACTTGAAATTGGTATTAAATATATATAATTTTGGTATTAATTACACTTCAAATTGGTATTAAACATATGCAATTTTGGTACTAGTTAGTTATAAAATTAGTATTAAAACTATAAATTGATACTAGTTACATTTGATATTAAACATATAAAATTTTGTTATTAGTTACACGTAGAATTGTTATTAAGCATATACAATTTTGGTACTGGTTACACATGAAATTAGTATAAACATTTACAATTTTGGTACTAGTTAAAGTGTTACACATTAAATATGTATTAAACCTATTTATACTAGTTACACGTGAAAATTGTATTAAATATATACAATTTTTGTATTAGCTACACTTGTAATTGGTATTAAACCTATAAAACTTTATACTAGTTACACACGATGTTAATATTCTACATCGAACGAAAAAATAATATCAGTTTCAAACAACACCAATTACAAACGTCATTAACAATATTTCTATAGAGTCTTCTATATTGATGTTAATATTCTCTATCAAACAAACTTACTAACAATATTTCTATATAATCTTCTAGTGTAATTGGTACCAAAATTATATAGGTTTAATACAAACAACAATAGGGTATTATATATTCTTTGTATTGGTATTGACAATAGAGTCTTTGTTAATACAAATTTTAAGTGTAACTATGACCAAAATTATATAGGTTTAATACCAATTTCAAGTGTACATAGTATCAAAATTATATACGTTTAATAACATTTTCATGTGTAACTAGTACCAAATATGTATATGTTTAATACCAATTTCATGTGTAACTAGTACCAAAATATATATGTTTAATACCAATTTGAAGTGTAACTATTACCAACATTATATACGTTTAATACAAATTTCATGTAACTAGTACCAAAATTATATATGTTTAATATTTATTTCATGTGTAACTAGTACCAAAATTGTATAGGTTTAATACCAATTTGAAGTGTAACTAGTATCAAAATTATATACATTTTAATTACCAATTTGAAAATTGGCGTGTAGTATTGTGGGTGGCTGACTTTGGAATATTGATATATCAAACAAGAGACGAGTTTTCTTTGAGATAGTGCATTGGCGCAAACATTTGGTGGTATGTTTAAATTGAATACATATGGTTGTTCACGTGGTAATAATCAATTGGAGATCATCATGGTAGAGTTTTCTGGGATACTTTGATTATGTTGGTTTAGGAAATAACACTCATACTGAGCTTTTATCTATCTTTAAAGGTATTGAAATATGCTGTTATTTCAATATATTTCAACTCTGGATGAAAATGGCTTCTAAAGTTGCAATATCCATCATCCGAAATCGATGCACAAATTGGGAGCTTTGTCATATTCAAGAGAAAATTAACAATTTCATGCTTGAATATCCGATTTACACTAACTTCACGTGTGATGAGTACCGAATATAGTATGTGTTTTATATCAACTTCATCTGTAGCTAGTATCAATATTGTATATGTTTCATACCAACTTCATGTGTAACTAGTACCAAAATTGTATGTGTTTCATACAAACTTCACGTGTAATAAGTACAGAAAATATTATAGGTTTCATACCAATTTCACGTGTAACTTATACCAAAATTGTATATGTTTCACACACATTTCATGTGTAACTAGTACCAAATTGTAAAGATTTCATATCAATTTTATATGTAATAAGTACCGAAAATAGTGTAGGTTTAATACCAATTTCATTCGTAAGTAGTACCAAATTTATATAGGTTTCATACTAAGTGGATGTATACTTAGTACCGAAATTGTATAGGTTTCATTACAACTTCACGTGTAATAAGTACTGAATATAGTATATGTTTCATATCAATTTCATGTGTAACTAGTACCAATATTGTATATGTTTCATACCAACTTCATGTGTAACAAGTAACAAAATTGTATGCGTTTCATATCAACTTCACGTGTAATAAGAACATAAAATATTATAGGTTTCATACCAATTTCACGTGTAACTTGTACCAAAATTGTATATGTTATACCAATTTCATGTGTAACTAGTACCAGAATTGTAAAGATTTCGTTTCGTACCAATTTCATTCGTATTTAATACCAAAATTATATAGGTTTCATACCAATTTTATGTATACTTAGTACCGAAATTGTATAGGTTTCATTCCAACTTCACATGTAATAAGTACCGAATATAGTATATGTCCATACCAATTTTATGTTAACTAGTACCAATATTGTATAGGTTTTCATATCAAATTCATGTGTAACTAGTACCAAAATTGTATGTATTTCATACCAACTTTACGTGTAATAAGTACAGAAAATATTATAGGTTTCATACCAATTTCACGTGTAACTTGTACCAAAATTGATTAGGTTTTATACCAATTCCATGTGTAACTAGTATCAGAATTGTAAAGATTTCATACCAATTTCATATATAATATGTACCGAAAATAGTATAGGTTTCAGACCAATTTCATTCGTAATTAGTACCAAAATTATATAGGTTTCATACCATTTTTATGCATACTTAGTACCGAAATTGTATATGTTTCATATCAAGTTCACGCGTAATAAATATCGAATATTGTATACGTTTCATACCGATTTTATGTGTAACTAGTACCAAAATTATATATATTTCATACTAAGTTCATGTGTAACTAGTACCAAAATTGTATATGTTTCATACCAACTTTACGTGTAATAAGTATCGAAAAAATATTATAGGTTTCATACCAATTTCATGTGTAACTTATACCAAAATTATATAGATTTCATACTAATTTTACGTGTAACTTGTACCAAATTATATAGGTTTCATACCTACTGTAATGATTTCTCAAAATTAAAAATTTCAAATTTTAATAGAAGGGTATCATAGTCATATTATTAAGATAGGGAGTTAGAACAAAAAATGAGTAGCAGTAGGGAGTTTGAATAATGTTTATCTGACATATGTACTGATTCCATAATAATGTTTGACTGTGAAGATTTTTTTTTGAGTTTTCCCTTGACTTAAATGTTCAAAAAATAGCATTTTATATCCATATATCGATCTATACTGTAATATTTATACTTTGATATCTCAATGTATTTTTTATAATTTTTTTAAATTAATCATCTTTATTTGCTACAAATGTAATATTAGGTTCACTCATTTTTTAGGGTTATTTAATTAAATAACCTACATAAAATAAACAATTACAAAAATAACCTGAAAAATTAACAAATTTAAAAAGTAACCTTACCCGCCAACTCAGTTGGCGGGTCCAATAGGTGACGCCAACTGAGTTGGCGTGACCATATAAAATATTGGTCACGCCAACTGAGTTGGCGTGACCAACGTAGAATAGTAGTCACGCCAACTCAGTTGGCGTGACCTTTGTTTTATACGGTCACGCCAACTGGGTTGGCGTGACATTATTATAATAGTTCCGCCAACTCAGTTGGCGGAACTATTTGTGCTATAAATAAAGCCCTCCGCCTCTGATTTCTCCCACCCATTCACGAGTCTCTTTTAATATTTTTATTATATGATAAAATTCTGATTATGCTCTGTAGTTGCAGCTTTAGCTAATCTTCTACATCAGAAAAGATTTTATTAGCTACTAGTAATAGTTATCTATAGTTATCAAAATATGTCTAGTCAAGTTTTATTTTATTGGGGGGGGGGGGGTAATATTATACAAGATTCTGAGTTCGTACGATATGATCGTGGTCCATCAAGAGGTACAACTATACGGCGTACAATTAATTTTCTACAATTATTAGATAAAATATATGATATCACTGGGTTCGATCGCAACCAGTTTCTTTTGAAATTATATGCTAGGCATATGTTCAAAGATTTTTCGGGGTTTGATCGCTTTTATTTTAAACAATTAATTCCAATCTAGCGATTTTAGACAGCAAGTGCACGGTGTCAAGTTTTAGTATAGATAGGAAGATACGGATTGTCGAACCCACAGGGACTAACAAGTAAGTACCAAATAAGAAACTTTTAACTATATTTAACCTACGAAAATTAATTAAATAATTAAACTACTAATTAATTAAAATTAACTACTAATCCAACCAAGTCAATAAAAGTAAACGAGAAAAATCCACTAGAGAAGATTATCGAGACTTTGGCTCACCAATGCAATCCCCTACAATTCTCGATTGAATATCCAAATATTTCTAAGGTGACGAGTTCTCCGAATTTATCCAATATACTCTCTCGAGTTATATTAAACCTAATATCAAATTGCAGTAAGTCACTCTCGTGTACTTATTTAACAACTCAATATTGCATAAGATCCATGAAAACTCCTAGCTTTCAATTACTAGATATCTATGGCTATCACGCATGTATTTGACGTCATCTCTCGATCTCGGTCTGAAATCCATGGTATGAGTTATTAATTCAGTATCATAAAATCATCTCTCGATCTCAATTACGATACTAACATCATTCAAAGGTGATCAAGCCTCTAAAAGCATGAAGAACATAAAACATACGCAAAGAACTATAAGAATTCAATCATCAAATCATCAAATCTAAGGTTCATAACAAAGGTTCGCCTAGCCTCGATAAATAAAATTAGTTCCTCATAATAAATCAAAACACAACAAAACTAAGAATTAAAGACAAAGAAAAACTCCCAGCGTCGACTCCGGTTGTAGATCTTCGCTCCTTCTCTTGCTTCCTTCTCGATCGTCACTTTAATCGCCTTGTTGGAGTTGTTCCAAAGTCATAGGGTGAATGGTTGAAGGATGGGGTTCAAGGTGTTCTGGACGTGTTGTGGAATCAAAGGTTCAGCCGGTTCTGGACGTGAGGTTCTCCTCTTTATCATGATGTTTCGGCCAATCAGAATCCAACTAGAATCCATGCAAATCTTGATAAAAAAATATCATATTTGTTTCCTTGTTTCTCCCTTCACGTGTGCCATGTCTTTTATAAGAATGAATTTATTCCTCTCCTCTCATTGGTCCATCTCTTTCCTTGTTGAATAATTAATATATAATATGGTTTGAAGAGTCCAGAAATTGTTCCATATCTGCTTACGTCAATCTCTTCTTTATAAAATAATATCTTCTCCTTAACATAAACGTTGTGCGTGAATCATGCGAACAAAATCTGAATTTTCCACTTTTCAGCATTATTTGAGGTTTTTCTGATCAATTCTTGCACTCTCAACTGGATTACTGAAACATACAAAATAATCACAGAAATCGTAAAATTATTCAAGTATCACTATAAAATATAACGAAAAACCTAGAAATATAAGTGCAAAAATAGCACTTATCAACTCCCCCAAACTTATCACTTAATCGTCCTCGATTAAGCATTAAATCACAAGGTAGAGTTCATTCTCGATACTTGAAACAATTTTTTTATGACTTACATTATTCTCAGAAATCTCATGCACATATACAAAAGTTGACAAGACATATTTTCTCCTAATTCAAGCAACATATCTCAAAATCGGAACGTGTGTGTGTGATATAGTCAATCTCAAATTTCATGCACATATTCAAGATCAAATCATGCTAATCAACTCAAAGTCGAGATTATCATCAAGCATTACATAGGCCTATTTTCAAACAACTTCTCCACTAATGATAGTTACTCCCTAAACTTGGATCAAAAGGTCTTTAAGCTTGTAATGTAAGGCCTTTGGTGTTGGCTTGAAATAAAAGATAGGATAAGCGCAAAGAAGAGAGTGTAATCATTTACAATTCAAATTTTTCGCACCATCGAGCTTCTCTTCTTTTCTTTTATAACCTTGGCAACTTTGGGTCTTATTTAGTCAATCTTTTTCTCAAGGCTTTTTGTCTATCTTTTTCTTTTCTCATTCATCAATTTTTTTTTCAATAAGCTCATCAAGATATAACAATTTAAGTGCATCGAATGATATTCATTATACTCCCTTAGGGTAAGGATAACTTTTTTCATTTCGGTTCAAATAAGGGTAAGTATAATGAGTTTGCCAAGAATGTCGAATGGGGTCTAATTATATGCAATGCATATACCATTCTTTTTTCAATAAAGCTCAAATGGGAAACTAGGGATTGATATGAATCATGGTAAGCTTGAAAGGCTCAAACGTTTAAAAGATCGCCTAGATCATTTCCAAGTCAAGTTTGTAACTATAAAATTTCGCCTCAAAGTGTCATCATCAAATAAGTTCTAGGATAACTCTAAGATGCTCAAGACAAATCATCAAGTTCACAACAATTATCACTATTCAACATGCAATCCACAAGATCATGACTCATTGTGCTCAAAGTATTCCTCATTCTTGACATGCTAACTCAAATTAGGATATTCATGTACAAGTCCAATCACAAATCAAGTTCATATGCATAGTGAGATCAAAATCCTCATTGAATAGTCACTACTGTAATTCATTCTTTTCTCAAGTTTGAACTCATAAAAAAAAATTTTTAGCTCATAATAATCGGACGATTCAAGTGTCAATTAAGCACACAACAAGTGGTTAAAACAAGTAAAACATGCAAGCTACTACTCCCCCAAACTTAAATCAAACATTGCCCTCAATGTTTAAAAGAATCAAAAGGGAAACAGTGAACTCCCCTGATCAAGACGCTTGCATGAGGGTTGAGGAAGATTCGCTTTTGAAAGCTCCACTGTTGTAGGGATCATCGCTCCAACTGAGTACCTAGCAAGAGAAGAATGCAAATGGTAAAATAGTCGACTTGAGAGATAAACAAAACTAAAATGCAAAAACTGAAAAAGTAAAATAAAACTAAATAACTAAAGGATACGCTTGGGTTGCCTCCCAAGAAGCGCTGATTTTTAGTCGTCGGCTTGACCATCAGAAGCAACCATCAAAGAGCGGCTGCCGCCCATAGTAAGTATCGTATGATACCACTAATGGGTCTTCATTCAGTATGCCCTCAAGATTGGCAAGATTGTAGTAGTGTAAGCTCGTCGCTCCAACAACATTCGTCTTTAAATGGCAGGCATGGGAGAATGATTCTTGATTTGGCTTTGCATTTTGGAGGATGTAGTGCGGTGAAGTTGGCATCGATGGAAAATAAGGATCCACATATGGCATAGAACATGTCTCCATCGATGGGCTCAAATCAGAATCTTCGAACGTCTCTTCCTTCTCCAACATCACATTCGACTCATCTTCACATGGGAACTCCTCGGATAACATCTCTGAAGTAAGCTCAATCTCTTGTAGAGGCTCAAGTTCCCTCGACTCTTCCACACTAGTAGGATCACTCCCCCAAACTTGGTTGGTTGAGTGATCGTCATCATATAACCAAACTCGATTCGTCGCCTCTTGATTTGTAGCCCTCATCTCTTCCTCTTGGCATCTAGTTGAAATTGTTTCGATGAGGACCGCCATTTGCTGCTCCAGGTGACGCATAGAGTTGGTTTGGCACTCCAAACTGTTCTCAGTTGATGCCATGAATCTTATTAAGGTATCTTCTAACTGAGTCGTGACCTCTGCAGAACTATCTCTCCTCTCTTCGCGATGTTCAAATGGTTGTGGTGTATCAATAGGGTAGCGAGGCTCCGGTGGGTAATTGTGACTCCAACCTTGTAGTGAAGGATCACAATGCCAGTGAAGATCGAAGTCCGCCATATCATTGAACAGGTGCAATACACTGTCTTCATCTCTTTCAACCAAAGGACTTCCAGTTGCCAGTGCTCCGCTCAATACCCATTCTCGTGTCTGTGCATCCAAACCTTTGAAGAAATATTGTATAAGAGTATAGTTCGAAAAATTGTGATACCGGAATGTGTCTGCCAATTCATTGAATCTTCCCCACGCTGCGTAGAACGGCTCGGAACGTTGTTGGGCAAAGCTTGTGAAGGCTTGTTGATGTAGCATCTTCAAGTACCTCACAAGACAAACAAAATAAAAACAAAATAAATATATATAATTTTTTTCTTTTTCGAATGAGATAAACAAAAAAAGAAATGGTTAAATTACAGTCAAAGAACCTATTATGATATTACTAAAGTTAGTCCCCGGCAACGGCGCCAAAAACTTGATCGCTTTTATTTTAAACAATTAATTCCAATCTAGCGATTTTAGACCGCAAGTGCACGGTGTCAAGTTTTAGTATAGATAGGAAGATACGGATTGTCGAACCCACAGGGACTAACAAGTAAGTACCAAATAAGAAACTTTTAACTATATTTAACCTACGAAAATTAATTAAATAATTAAACTACTAATTAATTAAAATTAACTACTAATCCAACCAAGTCAATAAAAGTAAACGAGAAAAATCCACTAGAGAAGATTATCGAGACTTTGGCTCACCAATGCAATCCCCTACAATTCTCGATTGAATATCACGAGTTCTCCGAATTTATCCAATATACTCTCTCGAGTTATATTAAACCTAATATCAAATTGCAGTAAGTCACTCTCGTGTACTTATTTAACAACTCAATATTGCATAAGATCCATGAAAACTCCTAGCTTTCAATTACTAGATATCTATGGCTATCACGCATGTATTTGACGTCATCTCTCGATCTCGGTCTGAAATCCATGGTATGAGTTATTAATTCAGTATCATAAAATCATCTCTCGATCTCAATTACGATACTAACATCATTCAAAGGTGATCAAGCCTCTAAAAGCATGAAGAACATAAAACATACGCAAAGAACTATAAGAATTCAATCATCAAATCATCAAATCTAAGGTTCATAACAAAGGTTCGCCTAGCCTCGATAAATAAAATTAGTTCCTCATAATAAATCAAAACACAACAAAACTAAGAATTAAAGACAAAGAAAAACTCCCAGCGTCGACTCCGGTTGTAGATCTTCGCTCCTTCTCTTGCTTCCTTCTCGATCGTCACTTTAATCGCCTTGTTGGAGTTGTTCCAAAGTCATAGGGTGAATGGTTGAAGGATGGGGTTCAAGGTGTTCTGGACGTGTTGTGGAATCAAAGGTTCAGCCGGTTCTGGACGTGAGGTTCTCCTCTTTATCATGATGTTTCGGCCAATCAGAATCCAACTAGAATCCATGCAAATCTTGATAAAAAAATATCATATTTGTTTCCTTGTTTCTCCCTTCACGTGTGCCATGTCTTTTATAAGAATGAATTTATTCCTCTCCTCTCATTGGTCCATCTCTTTCCTTGTTGAATAATTAATATATAATATGGTTTGAAGAGTCCAGAAATTGTTCCATATCTGCTTATGTCAATCTCTTCTTTATAAAATAATATCTTCTCCTTAACATAAACGTTGTGCGTGAATCATGCGAACAAAATCTGAATTTTCCACTTTTCAGCATTATTTGAGGTTTTTCTGATCAATTCTTGCACTCTCAACTGGATTACTGAAACATACAAAATAATCACAGAAATCGTAAAATTATTCAAGTATCACTATAAAATATAACGAAAAAACCTAGAAATATAAGTGCAAAAATAGCACTTATCAGGGTTACGTCAGACTATTTTACCCATAGATGATGATTACAATTTAGCATGGCTACTTGATTCAGAACAGGGTCATAGTTGCTTGGAATTTTATATACAAGCAGAACCAAGGAATTATGATTATATTCCAGAAATGCCAATGAGTGGCAGTTTTTCAGAAGGATTGACGACATCTGTTATTCAAGAGACGTCTGTTGCTCGACATCAAGCTGAGGGTTCATATAGTGGTAGAGACCGAGATGATCATCCAGTAGATGTTGATAATGTTGCCGATGAGCCACGAGCAGAGAGTTTTGCTGATTTTGGTGATCAAATTAATTCTGAACCAGAGGTGATTCCATCTGATGATGAGACTGATGCTGATGAAGAAGTTGATATTGGTGTGATGGCAGAAGCAGTTGAAAACCAAGAGGAGGGGGCACCAATGAGACGAGAAGTGTCAGTTACAACCATGACAAATGATCATAATCTTTATCCAACAATCCCATTCTTTTCCATGACACATCCAGAAGTTTTTGGAGATTCGATTGACAATCCAACAGGCCGTTGGAGGAGTTTTTATGATTACTCCAAAGGTGAAATACATCGCAACATGGTCTTCAAAGATAAATCTCATCTGCAGGCAGCTGTGAAGGATTATTCAGTACGTGTTGCAAAACGTGAGTATAAAATATAGTATTAATCATCAGGGTACGGCTGCCAATTAAACTACAAATATAGTATTACATTAAAATAATGTTCAAAGACTATTATGTTTTATACATGAATATAAAAAATAAAATTACTTGGCTTAATGGCTGCTGGTCAAGGATGTCCCTAATAATTCGTAATGAATGTGTGTCAGTTTCTGTAAATCTTACTTTACATGTCCACCTGTGTACTCATAATCATCATAAAAAAACATAAATTATATAACAAAATATTAAATATAATATTATACATTGCAAAATAATTTGTAATACATCACCTTGCACCATATGGAGCAACAGGTAAGTAATTGTCCTCGTCGATTGGTATTGGCCCAATATCAATTCTCAGGCGTCCTAGTTGAGGAGCTAAACTTTCGAGCCGGGACCATGCCCCAATCTAAAACATTAACATGAAGAATATAAATTAAATATGCAAGATATATTTTTTCAGTATTTTAAAATAAAGGTAACGATTACCTGTAGGAGTTGTAATGCACCACATATTACTTTTTTCCCTCTCTCCGCTGAAGTACAACTCACGATATAAGAATGCCAGCACAACACTACCCCAGCTAAAATTACCAACAGAACTGATATCTTCTAATTTCTGTATGTACAATAATTTTACAGTATTGCCGGAGCTATCAGGGCACATAATCCCACCTATCATTAATAATGCACAACCTCGTGCATATTTAGCAACCTCATCCGCCGTACTATGCAAATGGAGGCGATTAATCAGTAAATGATGACTCAACGCAGACATTAACAAACATGCACCTTTAAAGTGACCCGGATCTGGTGTAAATCCCAAATGACGATCACAATATTCTTGCCACTCGGGTATTGTCTTATCAAAATTGGTACCTGACACTGCAAGACCATTTATTGGCAGACCCCAAATAACTGCAATGTCTTGCAGTGTAATAGTCGCATCTCCAGATCTAAGATGTAATGTGTGCGTTTCACGACGACATCTCTCTACTAGCGCCGTGATTAGATGAGGGTCAATGGTAATCTTATTACACCTATATACACCATAAAACCCAAACTCATTTAACATACTTACAACACGTATGTCTAATGGGCAAAGATCCCAAAAATAGCTGCCCGGATTTCTCACACGCAAGGGCCGATCAATATCACCTGCCCATACATCTTCAGAACGATGACATGACTGCAATGACAACAGATGATCATCGATTGGGCCTGGTACGGTCATTGGATCCATCCTATTATATGAAATAAAAAATATATTAGTACATATAGACAACATAAAGTAAACAAAATAATTTAAAACTGATAAAACATGACGAAGCATAGCAGCCACCGCCAACAACCACCAGCCATCAGCAACCGGCGACGGGCGGCGGCGGCGGCGGCGGACGGCAGCGACAAAACTGCGATAGAAATTAATACACGTCGACATGATTTTTACCTCTAAATTCTGAAACTATGAAGTGACTGGAAGCAAAATGAGAAAAAAACGATTGTAGCTTGGAGGTTGCCGAGGAAGAAATATAGACTGTAAGTTGGAGGTTGCTGAAGAAGAAGGGGGCGGGCAAATTTATAACACCAAGTCACGCCAACTGAGTTGGCGTGACCCGTGATATTAATTGGTCACGCCAACTCGATTGGCGTGACCAATTATTCACGCCAACTTGCAGAAAGCTGGAACCAGTTGGCGTGAAATAATGGTCACGCCAACTGGGTTGGCGTGACCATTATTTTACAATGGTGGCGTGACCAATATTTATTATGGTTACGCTAACTGAGTTGGCGTCACCTATTGGACCCGCCAACTGAGTTGGCGGGTAAGGTTACTTTTTAAATTTGTTAATTTTTCAGGTTATTTTTGTAATTGTTTATTTTATGTAGGTTATTTAATTAAATAACCCCATTTTTTACATACATAATGAATTTATTATTTCTTAATTATTGGCAGATTATGTTAAATTGTAGTTTTTGAAATTATTATTTATTGATGTTAGGAGGGTATCCGCCTTGGCATCGCCATGTGTACCTGCAAAATAATTACAAATACACAATCTACGAATATAATACTAATATCAAAAGGATATAGATTCCGGCTCAGATCTGCTGTTATTCCAATTCTACGTAACGACAAGAATCCAAGGTAAAGACCACTTGGTAAAGACACCACACCCCACAATCTGTCAACTCTCAGCACAAAGCTACTGAAACAGAAAACAATCCCCAAACCAGATTGCAACGAAGTACAAAGCATCGTACAACGAATCACTCAGACAGCACACACCGAACATACCAACGAAGCACAAAGCTCACGCACAGAACGCACCAACGAAGAACAAAGCTCACGCTCAGTAAAAAAACACACGGCCAAGATGACTCTCACCACGCTCAACCCGCTGAACCAGAAAGGTAGAGACGGGAATCACACAGAAAAAAGGAGCAAGAGAGTTTGGAAGAGAGGAGGTGCAAATTCTGGATCAAGAACGAAGGAGGTGCACGTCTGGAGTGAAAAAGGACAGAGAGGCGGACGAAAAACAGTGAGAGGCGCTAATCAGACTTAGGGTTATGAATGGGGGGATTAGTTTATGTTAAATAAATGGATTAAGGATAATGGGCTTAATTAATTTGGGCCACATACCCACCAAATCTCCACCTTGGCCCAATACCGGTTTCTCTTCAGACGTAGGGAAAACATACAAGCAGACATCATCATCGCCTTATGGTCCCCACAATACACAAAGTAATTGTGTGGACCAAGTTCCTGTCAAAACACAAAGTAAAGACAAGGAAAACAATAACAAGCACACAGCAAGTTAAAGTGGGAAAGTAACTAGGGTAACAGTTTTATAACGAGCACACAGCAGGTTATAAAACACTAACCAATGGACTAGACATGCATCAATCACCAGTATCAAATTATAAAATTTTTAAACATGATTGAAATTTACTAAGGGGCAAACACTTAGTACCCATGTCAGCAGGATTAAACTCAGAAGGTATTTTCTCAAGATAAACTAAGGATTTTGCAACATCTCTAATATAATGAAGCCTAACATCAATATGCTTAGTTCTATCACGAAAGACTGGATTCTAACACAATTGTATTCCAGATTGTGAATCAGAAAACACAACTACATCACCTTCAAGCAAGCCAATTTCAGAAATCAATCCTTTTAACCAGATAGCTTCTTTTAAAGCGTCAGTTACAGCAACATACTCAGATTCAGTTGTACATAAAGCAACTATATGTTGTAACTGAGATTTCCAACTAATGCAAGCACCACACAAAGTGAACACATAAGATGTAGTGGATTTTCTATTATCACTATCATTAGCATAGTTAAAATCCACATAACCTTTTAGTTTAACACCTTCAGAACACTTAGAAAAACTCAAGCCATAATGCACAGAGTGTTTCAAGTATCTCAATAGCCATTTAACAGCATTCCAATGCACCATGCCAGGGTTAGACATATACCTACTTAAGCAACTAATAGCATAAGCTATATCAGGCCTATTACTAACCATCAAATACATAACAGATCCTATTGCATTTGAATAAGGCACATTCTCATAGAATCAAAGTCAAAATCAGATTTAGGATATTGATCTTTACTCAACACAAAATGAGCAGCTAATGACACATTAACAGGCTTAGCATCAAACATAGAAAATTTCTTCAAAATCTTTTCAACACAAGAAGTTTGGTTCAAGTAGATAGTTGACATCTTCATATCTCTCACAATAGCCATACCTAATATTCTACCAGTATCTCCTAAGAATTTCATGTCAAAATTTTCACTTAGACATTTCTTAACATGCTCAGTTGATTTCAAACAGGGACTAGCAATTAAGATATCATCCACATAAATCAACAGGAATATAGGCACATATACTTTATCCTTAAAATACAAGCAATGGTCATAGGAGTTTTTTTTAAAATTTTAAGGAAAGCATGCACTCATCAAACTTCTTATTCCATTGTCTAGGGGATTGCTTTAGACCATACAAAGATTTCTTGAGCAAACACACATTATCAGGGTTTTTAAAATCAATAAAACCTTCAGGTTGCTTCATATAAATCTTTTCATCAAGGTCATCATGCAAAAAAGAAGTTTTTACATCCATTTGTATAAGTTCCCAGTCAAATTGAGCAACAAGAGAAAGCATGATTCTCACAGTAGTGAACTTAACAACATGAGCAAAAATTTCAGTGAAGTCTACACCTTCTTTTTGAGTAAAACCTTTAGCTACAAGCCTAGCTTTGAACCTAACAGAATCATCTTCATTCTTAACCTTAAACAACCATTTGCAATCAACAACAGAGCAATTAACAGGTTTAGGAACAAGAATACACGTATGATTCACAATCAAAGAATGCATTTCTTCTTTCATAGCACACAGCCAATCATTAGCATTTTCTGATTTCAAAGCTTCATTGTAGGTTTTAGGTTCACAGTTATCAATTGATTCAAACACATTGAACACATAAGAAGCAATGTCAAAGTCACTTAGCTTAGCAGGTTGTCTTATGTTTCTCCTAGCCCTATCTTTAGTCAATTGATAATCATGCAACACTTCTTGTTCATTAGCAACCAATTCATCATGCACAACAGGTTCATGTTCAACAACAATATCATGATTTTCAGGCATTCAATGAATCTCAGGTTCATTAACATGCAAGTCACATGATTTTCAGCAAAAGGCACATTGTTATCATTAACAGGAAGCACACCAGAGAAATGCTCCACCTTGCTAGGAGTAGCACTAGACTCAGACTCATCAATAGGCACAGAAGGAAGCAAGCAAGACATTTCAGACTCATTGAAAATTACATCCCTACTTATAATGCTTTTAAAACCAGGTTCACTTCTTAGCCATAGTCTATATCCCTTAACTCCCTCGGGATAACCTAGGAAGACACACTTAGTAGATCTAGGTTCAAGTTTATCACATTTCCTATGCACAAAAGTAGAGCAACCAAATACTTTAAGATTAGAAAAATCAAGTTCTTTACCAACAAAAAACAGATTCAGGACACAAACCATTTAAAGGCACAAAATGAGGTCTATTAATCAAGTAAGCAGCTGTAACAACAGCTTCACCCCAAAACTTCTTTGAGAGGCCAGAAGATGCAATCGTACTTCTAACTTTCTCAAGGAGAGTCCTATTCATCCTCTCAGCAACACCATTTTGCTGAGGGGTATATGGAACAGTCTTGTGCATTTGAATCCCAGATTTATTGCACAAATTGTCAAACACAGAGCTACATAATCCAAGCCATTATCAGTCCTAAGTTTCTTAATCTTTTTACCAGTTTGGTTCTCAATTAAAATCTTCAAATTCTGAAACTTTCAAAAGCATCTGATTTATTTTTCATTAGAAAAACCCATACTTTTCTAGAAAAGTCATCAATCACATATAGAAAGTATCTATTACCACCTTGTGTAGGAACACTAGAGGGACCCCACACATCAGCATGCAAGTACTCAAGAATCACAGAACTCTTAGTCACATTAGGGGAAGGGGAAACCGGGAATTTAACTCTTTGTTGTTTGCCATAAACACAAGAATCACAGAAAGGCATGCAAGACAACTTGTCTTTACCAAAACAACCCTTTTTATGCAAAATCTCTAGACCTTTAGCACTCATATGACCTAATCTTCTATGCCACAGATTAGTCAAGTCATCAGTCACAGAATTCACATTATCATACACAGATTCAGTTTTGCAAACATAAAGGTTTCTTTTCTTTTCAGCTTTGAAAACTACCAAAGAACCTTTTAAGATTTTCATTATACCATTTCCCCATTTACCCTCAAGACCACCAGATTCTAAAGCAGCACAAGACATCAAATGATTGCACAAAGCAGGAACATGTCTTACATCTTTTAGAGTCACATAATAACAGAATCAAATTTCAAGTAAACATCACCAATGCCAGCAACTTTACAAAGTTTCTCATTAGCCATAGAAACAGAACCATTTTCAACTTCTTTATAATTAGAAAACAAATTTCTAAGAGGTGACATATGATAAGAGCAACCAGAATCAATTAGCCATTTATTTTCACACACAGTAGATGAATGCACAGAATTCACAGAATCACATAAATCAGTCATCATAAAGACATCACCCGAGTTTTCACCCGATGAAGAAGCATGATTCACTTGCTCATAAGATTGGTTGTTATCATGATATTTCTGGTTTTTCTTTTTAGGACAGTCTTTAATAAAGTGATTAGGATCACCACAGTTAAAGCACTTTCTGTTCTTGGGCCTAGACTTAGACCTAGTCTTGCTTTTCCCTTTGTTCTTACCATGATTATTATCAGATTTATGATTGTTGTTATACCTATGTTGAGACCTGCCTCTAACATGCATAACTTCACCTGAATTTTGCTTACTACCTTTGTTCACTTTTAAATCTAGTTCTTTACTCTTAAGACCATTAATTACAGTGTCAAGCGTAATAGAATCTCTACCATACTTAATAGCAGATTTGACATCACTATAGGTCTCAAGAATAGCATTTAAAAGCACAATAGGAGTTTAATCATCAATATTTTTATCTCCAGTTAACATAATATCTTGAATCAATTTAGTAAACACATCAAGGTTCTCATCAACATCTTTGTTCAAGTCAAGCTTGAATCTGAAAAGTTTTTCAAGTAAAAACAATTTACTAGGCAAAGAGGTTTCCGTATAAAGCTCTTCTAATTTTTCCAAAGAAGTTTAGCAGAATTAAGTTTACCACAGTTTCTAAGCACAGAGTCAGATAGATTCAAGATTATGGAAGAGTAAGCAAATTCATCATCTTCAGCTTTCTTAGCAGGGGTAATATCATCAGCATAATTACCACCTATAGCCTTAAACTCTTTCTGTTGAATTAAAATTCCTTTCATTTTCTGTTGCCAAATAGAAAAATCCGATTTTCCATTAAAGGGTTCCATATTATAGCCAGAAATAGAAGCCATTGCACAAGAGCAAAATAACGCACACTAAATCACAGGCTAACAAATTACACAAAGTAAGCAGCAGAAGCAGGACCACACAAAACAGGCACAGATAATGAAAAAACTGAATGTTTTTAGACAATTTTAAAATTTCAGTAAGCCACACTGAAAATCCCAGAAAACAGAATCACACAAATTCCTAGTTTTCTACAGCAAGCAAGCCTCAGAACCTAAGACCTAGATGCTCAACAAAGCAGTAAAAGTTTTAGGGTTCAAGACAATCACTTACAACCCAGAGGCCAATGCTCTGGGGTAATTCCACCGAAAAGCCGAACCAACGCAAAATCTGAACCGCCGAACAGCCGCTGCCCGAGCGTCGCTGTTCACCCACCAGGCGATAGTCGCTCTGATACCACTGTTAGGAGGGTATCCGCCTTGGCATCGACATGTGTACCTGCAAAACAAATACAAATACACAATCTACGAATATAATACTAATATCAAAAGGATATAGATTCCGGCTCAGATCTGCTGTTATTCCAATTCTACGTCACGAAGAGAATTCAAGGTAAAGACCACTTGGTAAAGACACTACACCCCACAATCTGTCAACTCTCAGCACAAAGCTAAGCACAAAGCTACTGAAACAGAAAACAATCCCCAAACCAGATTGCAACGAAGCATAAAGCAGCGTACAACAAATCACTCAGACAGCACACACCGAACACACCAACGAAGCACAAAGCTCACGCACAGAACGCACCAACGAAGAACAAAGCTCACGCTCAGTAAAAAAACACACGGCCAAGATGACTCTCACCACCTCAACCCGCTGAACCAGAAAAGTAGAGACGGGAATCACATAGAAAAAGGGAGCAAGAGAGTTTGGAAGAGAGGAGGTGCAAATTCTGGATCAAGAACGAAGGAGGCGCACGTCTGGAGTGAAAAAAGGACAGAGAGGCGGACGAAAAATAGTGAGAGGCGCTAATCAGACTTAGGGTTATGAATGGGAGGGATTAGTTTAGGTTAAATAAAGGGATTAAGAATAATGTGCTTAATTAATTTGGGCCACATACCCAACAATTGATTTATTATGCACAAACATATTATATACGCATAAATTATCCTCCTGTCACCAGATTATAATAAAAGATAACCTTTTACGTACATTGGTAAAATCGTTTTGGTTCTCTTTTTTCATAATAATCCTCTTGTACTTTGTATATAATTTTTATTTGAATTTCTATATTTTATATTAGTGTAGGAGAAAAGACTGTGTAAATTAGGTTCAGACTGGTTCATAAAGAAAGTTTCATGCATCAGGTGGCTAGTGTCAATTACACACATATCTGTTAGTTCCGGACCTTAACGATGAGATTTTAAAGATGACAAAACATTTCAGACCGGATCGAGTGAAATCAGACTGACCAGATCGATCGCCCATAACAGATCAAGCTGATAAGATAACAAAGCATATCAGACCGGATCGATGAATTTCAGACTGACTTTATCAAAGCTTCAGATCGATCTCAATCTTTATCAGATCAGAGCAGTCAAGGATACATAAAGAATGGCTCCTCAGTCCGAATCATTAACGGCTATTTATTGTAGCATTTAATGTCGTAATTAATGCTACAAAGGACCAAAGACTGAAGATTGCCATATAAGGTAAAGAGACAAAGAAGAGCCTATCTGACAATCGCCGAAAGTATGAACCAGAACGGCAAGTATCCTGAAGAAGAAGACTGTAGCTTCCTCAGAGCTCAAGCAGAGTCAAAGTTGCACATTAAGGGAAATAATGTCGTTGGTACTTACAACTATAAAAGGATGCAACAAAAGGAATATAGGGACGCTCGCTGATCCATTAAAAAAACGCACAAGAAAGCAAAAACAGCACAAGCTTACAAGCTCAGAAGCTCTCGAGCTGAAATCATTCTTAAGCACGTTTACTTTGTAACATTTGATCATTTAGGATCACTGTGCGCATCTTGTGTATTCTGTGTTGAAAAATAGAAGTGAGAAACATATTGTAACTGTCAGACAGAGTGTGTCTGAGCAGATCGAGTGACTAGGAGTTTCAGATTGGTAGTGAGGTAAATCCAGTCTGAATCGGGTTTGTACAACAGGATTGTATAAATCAAAGTCTTCTAGTATAAACCTTCCTTAATTGGAAGAAGGGGAGACGTAGAAGGATTACACCACCTTCGAACTTCCAGAAACATGTCCTGTGTATTATCTTTCTGCACTTATTCTTTCATACTAGCCATCGAGCCGTTCTTACATATACAAGAACAGACCGTTCCGCACTTATACTTTCAGTGGTCTGTTCTGTACAAGAGTTTATTAAGAAACAGATTTCTTTCACTAATCCGAAAGAAATCACAAGGGATTAATTTTTAGAAGGAGTGTTCATTCACCCCCCCCCCCCCCTCTAAACACTCCGGACCGTTCCTAACAAGTGGTATCAGAGCAGGTCATCTTAATCAGCAAAATCACTCGAGCTGATGGCATCATTTAACAAAATTCCTATGTTCTCAAAAGAAGACTATGATGACTGGAGAATCAGAATGCAAGCTCATCTGGCAGCTCAGGATGACGATATGTGGTTCGTCATCACTGATGGACCAATGAAGATTCTAAAAATAAATACAGCAGTCGCCATTACTGGTGGTGAACCACAAATGGTAGAGAAAGACAGATCCCTCTGGACGAATGAGGAAAGAAAGAAGGCAAATCTCGACAACGTTGCCAAAGACATCTTGTTCAAGACATTGGACAAGAACATGTTCAGCAAAATCAAAATGTGCTCTACTGCCAAAGAAATTTGGGAGAAGATAGCACAGCTATGCGAAGGCAACGACCAGACCAAAGAAAACAAACTGACTGTTGCTCTTCAAAGATTTGAGGGCATAAAAATGAAGAGTGGAGAAACTCTAAATGAGTTTGATGAAAGAGTCACTGGCATCATAAATGAACTGAATGGTCTGGGGAAGGAATATTCTAACAGAGAGATCGCTCTGAAAGTTATGAGAGCTCTGTCAAAGGAATGGGATGTTAAGACCATTGCCATGAGGGAATCAAAAGATCTTAACAAGGTTGAACTTCATGATCTGTTTGCAGATCTTAAGGCCTATGAGTTTGAACTGATAAGCAGAGGTGAAGCAGAGTCATTCATCTCTCAACCAAACAAGGCCCTGGCAGCCATTCCAGACCAGATCGCCTCAACATCAGACCGATCCGCTGAACAGATAAGTAATGATGCTATGTCATTATTTATCAAGAAATTCGGTAAATTTATGTCTAAGAATAAGAGGAACTTCAAACCCTCTCATCATTATAAATCAAGAAAAGATGATGCTGTTAACGATCAGGCTTGCTACAATTGTGGTAAGACCGGACATTTTATTGCAGATTGCACCAGACCGAAGAAAGAAGAACGGAAAGAGAATCATCGTGATGATAGGAAGAAGAAGCACTACAAAGACCGCAGGAATCATGGAAAATCCCAAAAAGTCCTAGTAGCTGAAGAAGGAAACAGCAAATGGGCTCAGACAGACTCAGACTCGGAAAGCTCTGAATATTCTTCCAGCGAAAGCGAAGAAGATATTCAATGTCTCATGGCAGATGAAGAAATGAGTCAGACAGACGAGGTATATGATCTTGACTCAAATAAATTTACACGAGAAGAGCTCATGTCCGCACTGCAAGACATGGCTAATGATTATAGGATCTTAGCTGAATCATTTGAGAAAAATAAAGCTAAAGCCAGTAATCAAATAGATGAGCACAATAAACCAAGCTGCTCTGAGCAGGGTGAGTGCAATAATCTAAAGATCGAGCTGAATAAGCTGAAAATCTCCTATGATCAGCTCCATGAAGAAAACAAGAGAATTAGCACACAAAATGCTAAGCTTTCTCATATATTCAAAACATGGACAAAATCCAGAACATCTTTGGAAGAATTACAAGAGGTTCAAAGAAACGTCGGTGACTTCACCGGCATAGGCTTTGACACCAAAGAATGCACCAAAGACGAGTCTGAGCTGTTGCTGGTAAAGAACCAAGTCAAACAAATGACATTTGTTAAATCCAGCACAGTATATGAGACTGAAGCACCTAAGATTCAAACAGGAGTCTCTTACGTGAATCAAAATCTGAGAAAAGGGATTGGTTATGTTGACCAAGCCAAAGAAAAGGCACCAGCAAGATTTGCGTCTATCAGACCAAATCCAAAGGTGCAAGATCGAAGGCAAGGAAGACAATACAATTACTATAATTCAAAACCGATTCAACGAAGATATAGACTACCTTATGAGAATCAAAGGTTTTCACAGCGCACATATTATCACACACAACATCAAAACAGACCAGCACACAGCACACCTTACACACACAAGCCATTGAAGCTGATACAGGTGTGGGTTCCCAAAGGGCTAATCCGTTCTGGACCCAAATAGGATGGGTACCAACAATAATTATATTTGATGACAGGTACCGAAGAAGCTTGCATCAGACTGGTATTTGGACAGTGGGTGTTCCCGTCACATGACTGGAAACATCGAGCTGCTGTCTGAAGTCACAGAATGTACTGGACCCAAGATCATCTTCGGAGATAACTCAAAGGGTAAGACCGTGGGCAAGGGTAAGATTGTCCATGGTAACATTATTATCAATGATGTGTTGTTAGTTGAAAATCTGTGCTATAATCTGATTAGTATAAGTCAACTCTGTGATAATGGTTATGCTGTAGAATTTCACAAACACACTTGCACTGTTAAATCATCAGACGGTATAACCTTGCTTGTAGGAATCAGGAATGGAAATACATATAAGATTAACTGGAATCATGCTCAACCTGATAATCCTACTTGCTTCATCGCTAACAATGATAATAAACATTGGCTGTGGCATAAGCGCTTGAATCATATAAACTTTAAGACTATTTCCAGCCTGTGTAAACATGATTTAGTTATCGGTCTGCCCAAGATCGATTTTGCTAAAGATAAGATCTGCGAAGCTTGCCAAATGGGCAAACAGATCAGATCATCCTTCAAAAACAAGAATGCCAAATCCTCCTCCCGCTGTTTAGAATTATTGCATATGGACTTGTTTGGTCCTATACCAATAACAAGTTTAGGGGGAATGCGGTATACTCTTGTTGTTATTGATGATTACTCACGCTTTATGATAAGTGTATTTTATACACTTATATTTCTTCTTATTTTGCATGATTTAGTGTTGGTATTCGAGCAGAATTACACTTTTGGTCTTGTTCTGTGATGTTTTGCAGGAATCCAAGGAATTAAGCATTTTATTACTAAAAGATGATGAGAAATACATAAATGTGACAATAATTCAAATTGGGACTCAACGGTGAAATAAGCATGCACTGGGACATGTCAAATGGCAAGATTATATTATATTATATTATATTATATTATAATATAATATAATATAATATATATACATGAGATTTGGGAATAAATTATAAAAGGGAAGATGATTATTTTAAGGTAGAGATTCAGATTTTAAAGGAAAGAAGATTTACGTGGAGGATTTTGTAGAGGGGAATAAGGAAGAAATAAAAAGGGGACGCACGTACAAGGGAGAGGAGAGAGGACTTCACGGAAGGATTTTTACGAAAAATATTGACGGACAGAAGAAAGGGAGACGCAAGAGGTGAAGAGCAGTAGACTAACGTGAAGGGGAGGAGATCATTCGAGGCGGTGCGCTTACAACGAAGGGTAGAGATTTTGACCACGGAGAAGACGACGGCGACTACCGGAGACGGAGGGCCATCTTCATATTCGTTTGAATATCTCTTCCCTTATGTTTATGATGATTAAAGACATGTCTATGTGTTTATTTAATGTATTCATGAACTAATTTATTATTCTAGGGTTAGACGGATCTTGATTTGAAACTATGTCATTGGTTTTTCATATGGTTTATTTATGTTTTCCTGTTCTTAATGCTTTTAATCTACTGGCCATGGATTGAATGATTCCATATTCGTGATCTATCACTCGGGAGAGGGGGGTTGTGAATAGGAAAGAAGGAATTCGTATCGTGGTAGTTATATTGTTCGGAAGGCCTATAACTCCATAGAAGTCGTCAAAGGAATTACCGCGCTTTTACAATTGTTTGATAATTAATCTTAGATAGGGATATCAAGATTAATGTTAGATAATTGCTTCTGCTTAACACCCGGGAGGGGGAGTAGAAACAAATAAGAATTCTCGGCTAGTAAACTAGGAAAACACGACATAGTGGATAGTTGAGTGAAGTTTCTCCACTTAAATTACCATCTTGTTAATCTTTTATTCTATTTTTGTAGATTAGTTTAATAAATATTGCTCTCGATTGTCTAAATAAAGTCGAGACTATTCTAATTACAGTACTTGGTGTAACTTAATTTTCAATCCCTGTGGGTTCGACATCCGTATTTTAAAATTCTATACTAAAACTTGACACCGTACACTTGCGGTACGTTTCGCACCCATCACTTTACATGGACTATATTTTTGAGCAGTAAAGATCAGACCGGTCCGAAGTTGATCAAGCTGTTGAAACGCACTCAGAACGAGAAATCATCCAGCATAGACAGGATTCGTAGTGACAAAGGCACTGAGTTTTCAAATCAGAATCTTGAATCCTTTCTAGAAGATCATGGAATCAAGCATGAGTTTTCAGCCGCTCGAACTCCTCAACAGAATGGAGTTGCAGAACGAAGAAACAGAACGTTCAAGGAAGCAGCAAGAACAATGCTTGCTGATTCTGGAATTTCACAAAAGTTCTGGGCATAAGCTGTAAACACTGCTTGCTACACTCAAAATCGGTCTATGATCAACAAGAAGCTGAACCTTACCCCATATGAAATATGGACTGGTAACAGACCATCTATTTCTCACTTTCATATTTTTGGTTGCAAATGCTTCGTTCATAACAATGGTAAGAATCATCTTACAGCATTTGAAGCTAAGTCAGATAATGGAATATTTTTAGGATATTCATCAACTAGCAAAGCTTATCGAATTTTTAATAATCGAACCTTAACTGTAGAAGAATCTGTTCATGTAGTTTTTGATGAATCTTTATGTGTTGAGGGCAACAAAGAATCAATTCAAAATCAGATGGAAAATATCCATCTCGAAGCTAACAGTGATGATGAGATTGTAGCTAACAGGTCAAGAGACAATCCACCAGAACCAGAAGTACCAGACAGACCGGATCAAGGCATTGAAGCTTCAGATCGAGCTGATCCGGATGTTCTTCACTCAAATGTTAAAGCAGATGCTGATCATGCTGCTACTACTCATCCGATCGGACCAGACAATCCAGAGTCAAGCTATCGATGGACTAAGAAGCATCCACCCAATCTAGTGATTGGTAGTCCCTCTGCACCGATCAGAACCAGAGGACAGATGATGGACGAATTCACACATGCTGCTTTCATCTCAACTCTGGAACCTAAGAAGATCGATGAAGCTCTAACTGATTTCAACTGGATTAAGGCCATGCAAGAAGAGTTAAATCAATTCGAACAAAATCAAGTTTGGAGTCTAACCCCCAGACCAAGCGATCTGCCTGTCATTGGAACCAGATGGGTTTTCAGAAATAAGCTGGACGCAGATGGAACTGTGGTTAGAAACAAAGCCAGACTGGTGGCACAAGGATTCAGACAAGAAGAAGGAATCGACTTCGATGAATCATTTGCACCAGTCGCCAGACTTGAAGCCATCCGAATTTTTCTTGCATATGCTGCCTTTAAAGACTTCAAAGTATATCAGATGGACGTCAAGAGCGCCTTTCTTAATGGAAAGCTTCAGGAAGAAGTCTACATTGAGCAACCACCTGGATTTCAGAACCATTTGTATCTCAATCATGTGTATCTACTGAATAAAGCAGTGTATGGTCTGAAACAAGCTCCAAGAGCCTGGTATGACACTCTATCTCAATTTCTGCTGAACCATGATTTTCAGATCGGCTCAGTAGATAAAACTCTCTTTAAATTTATTAAGGGGGAACATACCCTATTAGTTCAGATTTACGTTGATAACATAATATTTGGGTCAACTAACCCCAAATTGTGCGAGAAATTTTCTAAGTTAATGCAGGGACAGTTTGAGATGAGCATGATGGGAGAACTTTCATTCTTTTTGGGTCTCCAAGTAAAACAGCTCAACAATGGTATTTTCATCAACCAGACCAAGTATACCAAAGAGCTCCTCAAGAGATTTGGAATGGAAACATGCTCAACTGCATCAACTCCAATGAGTCCAACAATCAAGTTAGACAAAGATGAAGGGGGAACGGCAGTTGAAGTAACCATGTATAGAGGACTAATCGGATCACTATTGTATCTTACAGCGAGCCGGCATGATATTATGTTCTCAGTCTGTATGTGCGCCAGATTTCAGTCAGAACCAAAGCAATCACATTTTATTGCTGCCAAGCGTATTCTGAAATACTTAAAAGGATCTCAGAACGTTGGTCTTTGGTACTCCAAAGATTCAAACTTTAGCTTGATCGGATATTCCGACGCAGACTACGCTGGGTGTAAGATTGATCGTAAAAGCACCAGTGGAACATGTCAATTTCTAGGTGAAAGATTGATCTCTTGGTTCAGTAAAAAGCAGACATCGATTGCCACATCTACAGCTGAAGCAGAGTATCTAGCCGCTGGAAGCTGTTGCGCTCAAATGCTCTGGATTCAACCCCAGCTCAAAGACTATGGCATCCAAGCTGTTAACTCTCCGATATTTTGCGACAACACAAGTGCAATCGCTATAACGTATAATCCAGTTTTGCACTCTCGAACAAAGCACATTGATATACGCCATCATTTTATTCGAGACCATGTTGGCAAAAAGGAAATTCGGATCGAGCACATCTCAACAGAGCAGCAAGCAGCAGACATCTTCACCAAACCGCTCCCAGAGGCTAAGTTTAATTATTTCCGTCAAATTCTTGGTTTAATTGACTTATCTTAATAGTTTAGATGTTCTCTTACTTTCGCACTTAAAGATTTTTGTTGCCACAGATCGATAATACAATGTTCAGAAAGACACAGACCGGTCCAAACTTTCAGACCGATCCATGTAAATCTGATGTTATCCCATGATCTGTTTGGTCAATACATCTTTTGTACAAAAACAGCCCGGACTGATCGCATTTTAACCACCTTAAACTATCTGTTATCCTGACCGTTTATTTTGAATTTCTTTTCATCAGTCATCGAGATAAAGACACGTGTCTTCTCTCTCCTATTTAGCGGGCTGCACATTTCATCTTCTTTCACTTTTTACAATTTACCGCTATCCGTTTCCTTATTCTCTCACTCTCCTAAATCTTCGCACTCGTTTACCTTCACTCCAATGGCTACCATTACTCACAACTCTCTCTCCGTTGAGTTTAATGATATTTACAGGGCAGAAGATGCAGAGATGGTGTCCATCTTCCGAGCTTTGGAATCATCTGGTCTGAGAAACTTTCTGGAGTGCGGCACAGTTGTTTATGAATCAGAAATCCGCGAACTATTCGCCAATGCCGTCTCCCAGAAGACATCAATATCCACTACTGTCAAGAGCAAATCATTTGAGATCTCGGCGATGACGCTGGCCAAAACCTTTGGCCTCCCCAATTCCGGACTGACAGAATTTGGACAGATTCCTCAAGCGTCACTCTCAGATCTTCAAGGGAAGATCTCTATTTTTGGCCACCACCTGCAACCCTCGTTTAAGAAGAAGGAAATGCTCTTTCATTTCCAGGTGCTGTGCGAAATCGTTGGCAAACCTCTTCTGGGCAAAGCAGGAAGTTTTGACGCTGTAACCGCAGAGAAGTTCAGGGCTATGGCGGCTATAATATCCGGACAGAAGATGAACTGGTCCGTGATTCTTTTTGGAGTTCTGATGGAAACGGTGATTGCATCCAAACAGGCCGTATGCTTTGCTGTTCCTCTCAGCAAGCTACTGGAGTCCTTAGACATCGAGCTGGGAAAGCAGTCCGCTCTCAGTCCCTTCAAGATTCTAAACTCCAAAGGGCTCGCACTGCTGAAGTCCAAGAGTGCTCCGCCTACTTCTACCACTCTGACTGCAGTCAAGATTGAGAAGGGCGAAGAACAAGCTGTTACGCGCAAACCTCGGATCAAGCGAAAGCTGACCATCCAGACTGATTCTGAAGAAACTCAGTCTGCTCCCTCGCCACCAACCAAGCCACTTCCCAAGAAGCCAAGAACCCAGATTACCAAACCAATCAAAACTCTACCCCTACCCATTTTGCCACCAACTAAAGCCACCCTGCACCCCAACCTTCAAAACAAATTTCAACCACTTCAACCCCTGCACCCAAAGTCACCGTTAGACTTCCCTCTGCCATTCCCGTGGTCAAAGGGATAGTTATCACTGAGTTGGGATATTATACACAATCAGGGATCAAGTCCCCTTCCTCCACCGGCAAGGGAAAAGCCATTCTCTCCGAACCCCTCTCCTCCAAACCCAAATCTGCAGCGCAGACAGCCATCGACATTGCTATGGAGGATGTTGATGAGAAGGTGAAGGGACTCATTGTGGTCTTTGATGAATACGTCCAGTACCGGACTATCAACCACATTGAGATGTTTTTCGGAAAGTTGAGCAGACTGAAGAAGATGGAAGAAGAAGTTCTGAAAGGAACAGAGACCGATGATGTTCGGCTTGCTGTGCAGCGCAAAGAGCTATTTACGGCAATTCAAAGATTCAGACTGGCCAATCTGCTCCTAGCTGCTAAGAAAGAGAACTTTGATCCAAATGCTCCAACTGCCAGAGATGATGGGGCCGTTATTGCTCAATTAGAGATGGATGTTCATGCTCTTCACTTAGCTGTTCGTTTTCAACGACAGAAGATCAGTGTATCCACTCCAGCAACCAGCCCGGATCATCCTTCTGCAAGCAAAACTCTGGCAGAACCTTTTGTTGAAGTTATTCCCTCTGGGGGAGCAGACCAGCCTGAAGATCAGCCAGCAGCGCAACCTGCAGAACCAGCCGCAGATCAAGCCGCAGCTCAGACTGCAGAGCTTGTACCAGATCAGACAGCAGATCAGACAGCGGAGCAGCCGTTGCCTAATGCTCCGTCTGCTACAGACGATGAACCATTGAATGTGTTGTTGGACTCTCCAACAACATCTATTCCTTTGGGGTCATCAGCCTCCCGTGCACAAATCAGTCCAACCGCAGCACTTGCAACAATTGACGCACCAGACTTCGTCGATCCGGATTTAGTGGTGTCTACAGTTGTTGCAGCTTTACAGATTGAGGAGCCTCTCAGTCCCCGCACTCCTCCGGGACAATCAGATGAAGATCTGGCTTTCAATCAGGAATTTTCTTCGGATTTGGTCACCTGGTCCGATCCGAAAGTCATCAGGCTGCCATATCTTCCATTATGCTGATTGCTGAAGAAGATGATCCTGCACTATCATCATCAGATCACTCTCCCAGCCGGCTATCCCTCCCTGGCATGGACTCTCCAGCATTTCTCTGACAACTGCATGTCACTCTCTCAACGAGTTCTAGAAGTTCATCAAGGTCAGAGGCTTACAGCTTTGGACTTTGCTTCATTCAAAGAGAAGATGACAGCCAGTATAAGCAGTCTTCAGCGAGGACTGAATGATCTGTTTTCTCAGCAAGCCACTTATAAAAACAGCCTGAGAAAAGAGCAGATCGAGCTGGCCACTGAAGTCCGAGCATCTGTTGCCAATTCCCTCCGCGCTCAAGACGTTCGTCTTGACGCTATCAGCGCGCAGCTCGCACAAGTTGTTGATTTTCTTCAAGAGATTGCTGCTGACAAAAAGGGGGAAAAGAAGAGAGACTTCAAGCCGCCTCAAACTTCAAGAAGATAGCAGTCTCGTTGATTACATTTTTAGACTGACTGTATGCGAGATTTTTTATCAATAAAAATCTTTCTTTATTAAGTCCTTGTTCATTTATTTTGAACTTTAATAAAGGCTTAATCGATCCAACTTAATAATGTTCATTTATTTTGAACAAAGAGGAAGTAATCGATCCGAAAGTTTTCGCTTCAGAGTTCTTATCAGACCAGTTAAACAGACTTAGAAGCTAGGTTTTGTCATCATCAAAAAGGGGGAATTTGTTAGTTCCGGACCTTAACGATGAGATTTTAAAGATGACAAAACATTTCAGACCGGATCGAGTGAAATCAGACTGACCAGATCGATCGCCCATAACAGATCAAGCTGATAAGATAACAAAGCATATCAGACCGGATCGATGAATTTCAGACTGACTTTATCAAAGCTTCAGATCGATCTCAATCTTTATCAGATCAGAGCAGTCAAGGATACATAAAGAATGGCTCCTCAGTCCGAATCATTAACGGCTATTTATTGTAGCATTTAATGTCGTAATGAATGCTACAAATGACCAAAGACTGAAGATTGCCATATAAGGTAAAGAGACAAAGAAGAGCCTATCTGACAATCGCCGAAAGTATGAACCAGAACGGCAAGTATCCTGAAGAAGAAGACTGTAGCTTACTCAGAGCTCAAGCAGAGTCAAAGTTGCACATTAAGGGAAATAATGTCGTTGGTACTTACAACTATAAAAGGATGCAACAAAATGAATATAGGGACGCTCGCTGATCAATTAAAAAAACGCACAAGAAAGCAAAAACAGCACAAGCTTACAAGCTCAGAAGCTCTCGAGCTGAAATCATTCTTAAGCACGTTTACTTTGTAACATTTGATCATTTAGGATCACTGTGCGCATCTTGTGTATTCTGTGTTGAAAAATAGAACTGAGAAACATATTGTAACTGTCAGACAGAGTGTGTCTGATCAGATCGAGTGACTAGGAGTTTCAGATTGGTAGTGAGGTAAATCCAGTCTGAATCGGGTTTGTACAACAGGATTGTATAAATCAAAGTCTTCTAGTATAAACCTTCCTTAATTGGAAGAAGGGGAGACGTAGAAGGATTACACCACCTTCGAACTTCCAGAAACATATCCTGTGTATTATCTTTCTGCACTTATTCTTTCATACTAGCCATCGAGCCGTTCTTACATATACAAGAACAGACCGTTCCGCACTTATACTTTCAGTGGTCTGTTCTGTACAAGAGTTGATTAAGAAACAGATTTCTTTCACTAATCCGAAAGAAATCACAATGGATTAATTTTTAGAAGGAGTGTTCATTCACCCCCCTCTAAACACTCCGGACCGATCCTAACAATATCACTACTATGTTAACACAAACATATTTGATATTTGATGCAACTCAAATATTTGACCCGAGATAAACCATATAGGAAACTAACTGATTGGCATCTGCAACATGGTAAGGTAAAGAGTAAGGGCCAGTTTAATTTGCATGATAGGAATTAATACTTACGATTAATTTTAATCCTATATTTGGTTTGTAGGATTGAAAAAAATTAATCCATCATATTTATTATACTATGTGGCAAAATGACATATATATCATTTCCTATTTTTTTACTATTTTAAAATTTGAAATTCTTCCAAAAAATTCAACTTATTTCCTATAACTTAATTCTCAGAAGTTGAAATGTTCTCTGAAATTTGAAATTCCTACCAAAATTTGACATTCAAAGTTTCGATGATATTTTAGTCATTATACCAAACAATAAAATTAATGATTTTTTCTTAAAATCACATCACACATACGATAAAGATTAACCAAAAAATATCTTCTCTCTATCACTCACTCAACACAAACCTAAAGGTTTTGGGTCTGAAAGAGAAACATGTGGGGACTGTCAAACTGTAGAGATGGGGAATGTTTATCTTGCATGTGCAGATGTGAGACAAGTCATGGCCATCATCATGGCACTAGCAATTACACTCTAACAGCTCATTTCCGAGTGATTTTTGGGACTGACCTCTTCTCAATTTTTTTTTTTTAAAATGACCTCTTCAAATATTATTCATAAGGTCATTTTCTTAAAATAAAAAATCTTTTGAAGTCGTTCACCAAATTTTTCCACTCATCTCCTCTCTTTTTTTGGTCTCAAATGTGTGCTTGATATGTTCCAAGTTGCAGGGTAGGCCCACCATTTGTTTGCCTCATTTTCATCATCTCCAGATGAAAACTAAATGATGGTTTTTTGTCTTACTTTCCAGCCTTAGGCCATCTTTAATCACAAATTTCATTTTGACACAATTTTTGTACCAACAATTTTTGTACCAAAATAATGTAAGTTTTGCACCAATTACAAAACACATCTCCAACTCATATTCCTTATAATATTCCTTTTAATTTCAGTTACAACAATTATTTTATTCAATTAATTATCTATTACCAATTTATTAATATAATAACATATTAATTTATGTTTTACATATTGTTAAACAAATTAATTTAATTTTTTAAATATATTTATAATAGATATTAAATATATAAGTCAATAATTAATAAATTATTTTCCAAATATATAACAATTTAATACTAATTAATTTTTAAATATTAAAATTACAAAACTTTTTACGTAACAATTTAATTATTTCATAAGATTTAAAATATTAAAATAAAATAAAAATAAAATACATGCTTAATTTTAAAACAAAATAACAAATAAAAAAATAATATTAAATTCTGATAGTGTTGCTACAGTATTGCACTACCAAATTTGGTACAGCACTGCAGCAACACACCAAAATGGAGCAAAATAACACAGCATTGGAGTTCATTTTCTGCACTAAAATGACGTTAACTCTATTATAGAGCAATCATTGGAGATGCTCTTACAGGATGGTATCATATGATCTTGTGAGATTTCATTGTTCAATCAGAATCATTTTTTTAATCTAAAATATACTAAACTGAGTTTTACTCTTCCAAATTTAAAACATATAAAATCTTAGTAGTAGTTATTGTGAGAAACACATGAAGGCTTTTGGTTTATCATTTCTTACAAAAGGAAAAGGAAAAAAAGATCCAATGGGACACAATTATGAGCAATCTGCCTTGAAGAGAACTCGAACCTCCACTCTCTGTAGCACATGATTTTGAGTCTCGTGCGTCTACCATTGCACCACCAATGCATCTTGAAAATACATCATATTTTATCAATATGTTATCTAGTGTGTGATGCATGGAATATACGACAAAGGTGTATGTATACTTTCAATATCGGGGAACGAAACCAAACTAACATCAATTCATTCTTTACTTTATTTTTGAAAAATAAAATATTTCGATCCATTTTCACATATCCAGAATATCTATCACATGAGCCATCTTCTCTCTGCACACCCCAATACGAAAATATGGTTGAATCCTCAACAAAGAACCAAGGGTCCGGAACACCACAGGCACATTGGGATAATGTATAAAGTAGTAGAGTTGCAGCCAGGAGCGATCCCATGCTGCGAAGAATGCCCATCGAACCATTGAGCCATCCGGTGTCACGCCATTGAACATTGTTGGGCAGGATCCTTCGAATTCTGCAGATGAAAAAGTTTTTCAAGAAAAGGGAGAAAGAGAACAGATTTCGCCCAAGTTATCTGTGCATTGCAAGTAAATTGCTTTGTGGGACTTTAGGGAAATTTGTTTGGTGCATTATAGAGCAGTGTAATGAGGCTTTTGATTGAATCACGACAAGGGACCACTAATGAACATATTTGGAGTATAATAAAATTAAAAATATAAAAAATAAGTTTGCGAAGAATATGATGAGAGTTCTTCATGCATTTAGATATTCATAAACTAGACGTAAAATATGGCCAACTGCTGTATAATGTGATGAATGAGACCTGTGAGATCGCAACTTTAGGCGACAACACACAATCACAGAAGAGGTGGAAATCAGTAAATATGCTATCTAATAAAACACTAGAAACTATAACTAAGATTCAAGTTGTAAAAGAATTAAACTCTAAATTAAATAAATCTATCAATGTGATTAGAGCGTTTTGTTCAGACCCAATAATTGCTCAAAAGATTTAGCTTGTCTGAATCGTTCTTGCTCTTCTCGATCCGACACTATGCCAGCTGTTTTCGTAACATTCAATAGTAAGTTCTATGGCACCACAAGAAGAAAAACTTACCTGTTCAGGCAAAACAATGGTGCATGGAACCAATTACATAAAATGGCCTGAAGAAAAACCTCGGTGTTCCCAGGCACTGATACTGCATCTGACAGAGCAAATCAGTGCTATTTTTTTTTAATCAAGGGTGCTGCAATTATCGAGACATTAGTCATGTACAACAACTGAAACAAATTATCAGTTTTGTGGCACAACAGCATGAGTACATATTCACCTGAAAAAATGTAGAATCTTTGGCATATGGCAAACCACCCACTCCCTAAACATAATCACCAGGCAAGATTAAGAAATTGCATAAGCAAACAAGCTTCCTGAAAAAATAAAACAAATTGTTGTAAAAAAAGAATAGCAAGATGAAAATAGCACATCATTTGGTAAAATCCCTACACGGGTACAACCACAAGTAGTCAATTCAAAGATGGTCATATCCAAGATATATTGCATATGAGCTAACTTCCAACTGTGTCTACGGAAGATACATTCAACTATATCCGAAAACAAACAAACCATAAATAACATGCTATACCAGGAAAAGGGTGAAAATAGAAACTTAACACCAGAAACGTAATCAAAAGACATCGGGATACAACGATAATAGTCCCACATATTTACACAGGAATTCATAATTCTGAAAACTGCAAACAGACCAAATTGACATAAGCTCAGTTAAGTAATTGGAAGATGATCATGTTTTATTATATATAACCGGAACAAAAAAAATATCACTTTGCAACATCAAGAAAAAATGTACAAATGATAAATCCATAATAACAAATGGGTTATAAAAGCTGTGCATTGTGAGAATAAAATGTTCATTTCTATCTAAAACTCACAAGCTAAAAGCATAGTATTAAGAAAATGCAAGTATGCACCTTTCTTGAATATCATGCTTGTGTTTGATTAGGAAAAATGGAAACAGGATTAGTGTACCTTGTCCTAAAATGAGGATAGCATTAGCATCCATAGGCACGATATCGTGGATCTTTTCACTGGTCAAAATTGCTTGTGTAACTACCAAAAAAGGTAAATGATTTAGTTTCAGAGCGAAAAGATGACTTAAACACAGTTATTGAAGGAAAGCTTCAGTAGACAACATAACATAAAAAAAATCTAGTGAATGCCCAAATCGAACTAAAGTCCAAACACAATTTGAATCTTGTTTCATGATTGGAATCTCAATACTGAGGGATCAAATTCAGATCCAACCACTTGTTCCAACATAGTGCATTTTTCCATGTTGATGTAGTAACACATAATCAAAGTAAAATGAATTCCCAGAAGATAACGAAGATTGTGGTCACAAAATAATGATGTGATTAAACAAATCATCCAAATAAAATATAATTTCATGACGCCAACATATTCTGCCTCAAATCAAGATGATGAAGCTGCATGTCGCATATGATCATCTCTCACATGACTCAGTAGCTTTAATGAAGAATATGGGGACACAAGATAATCATCACAACCTGAAGTTTTTACAAGTTTTCCGTCGATGTCCTCCACTTCAGATTCACCAACAGAAGCATCCACGCCAGAAACTGCCATCAGGTGCACAGTATAGGAACCATCTGATATCCACACGGTTTGTGTCACTGAACATCGACAACAAGTGTATTTAGTACAGATAGTAGCAATGCATTACATTAGCCTTTCAGTTTTCTCATGACACCTATGCTTTGTGCTAAAAATAATTAGGCCCAATTTATAAGCTTATTAGTGTCAGATAGCAAATACATTTTGCCATCAACACAAGTTCCATAAGAGAAATTTTATGCATGATTGTACATTTTTAACCTAAACTTTAATGTCTCAAAAGAAATCACGAAAATCCACCTGTGGAAACATCATGAAAAACAGCCATCTTAAGAACTTTCATGGTTTGAGTTGACTGCTTCATTATGCAGAGGGTATCCAATCCATGGGGAGAAGATGAGAGGTACAACAGATGTAGATCTCCTATTGAGTCTAAGATCACAAATTTGTTTGCAGACAATGCCTCGATAGAAATTGCCTTCACTGATTTGCCAGGCATCTTCACTGATACAGAGCCATCAAAATCCTTATCCTCGAAGGACACATATACACCACCCGTGTCTTTAGAGTCTTGTCTCAGTTTCGTAAACCTCAACTTTACTGCAAGTTATAGTGCACAATAAGAAGCTGGAGAAAATGGTAAAGCTTCAGAGTTCTAAACATTATATTATGAGGAAAAAACTGTACTTTCAGAAAATATATTCAAATATAAGTGAAGATTTTCCAAATTTTCTTTGATGCAAAACTGAAAACATAAAAACTTTGGGAAGGAATATGACATATAATAAAGGAAGTCCGTCACCAATTAACAAATAACCACGGTGTAAAACAGAAAAGTTGATAAGAAACAAAATATAACAAATATACAAGGTTCCAAGGTCTGCTGAAATAAAAAATTGTGATTTTATAATAAACCTACATAAATGTAGACATACTTCTCCAAGAAAGCTCCAAAATGTACCTCCAAAAAGCAAATATAATACATAAATTATAAAAGCGTTTGATAACAGGAAGTTCCTCGTTTTGAAGAGAAAATTAAAACATGTGATCATGTTAAGCCAAAGACGTGAAGGCATGTTTCAGAAAGGTTAGCACGAGGCATTAACATGCCCTTTAACCAACAACTACAGAGGCCAATGTAATGGACACTTCTGTAGCCCATCATCTATGCAGACTTTGTGGAATTTAACACTTACAGCCTTTTTTTGTCACTCTCCTCAGAGAGCTTATGCAGACCGCTTGATCAAGACTCTCAAAGTACAAAAGTCACATAATTTTGGAAAATCTCACCACGCGAATGTCATGGTATCAAAATGATTTGCAAAAACCAAACCAAATTATAATTGAAGGTGAATGAGGCAAAGAGTGCCAGAGATTGTGCTAGGTTAAGCCATAGGATAGGTGTCACAAGAATCAAAATGCAGCCTCAAAATTTCGCAAATGAAAAAAATAATCTGCATCCCTCCAAGGATTGAACATGTCCACTCAGCCACCTTATTGTTGGGGAGATTCTATAAACCATGATTCCCCGACAAACTAAACAACTCCAAAGGCTCTTCGAATTAAAATAAAGATTTTTAAGATATAGCTAACCGCTCCGGAATCCACATGATTAGCCAAAAATGTCAAAACGGACAATTACAAAAAAGGAGCACAAAAGCACCCATATTAGCCATTTTTTAGAAATCTTCTACCCACTATTAATGCATTTTACAGGATTAAGCTCTTGCATATAACTACAGCGGGAAGGTTTGGCAAATGCATGGTACGTATCTGCAATCCGATTGTCACAGACAGCAAACCAAAATCTTTCTAAACCCCTAACTCAGTCATTTATAGAAGAAAGGAGAAAACATAGACGAAGAACTCAAGCTCAAAATTATATGGATTCGTGATCATCAATTGCAACTGAAGAAAGTAGAATACCGAGGGAAATCAAAACACTTCAGAAACTAATAAACTCACCCGAATCATTATGTTTCTCACTCTTTTCACCCTTGACAGGTAATAAATTCAAATCTCCGTCTGTAGCCAAAGTTTTCCCTCCATTACTCGATCCACTTTGCAAATTCAATCTTTTGCCACCACTCTTCTTCTCCTTCCTCTGCTTACCCTTAAGTAAGGGCCGCAGCGGGAAAAGTCTGACCCCGTTCTCTTCCCCAAGAATCAAGAACCCAAACAAAACCTTAATTTCGAATATCGGGAAACAACAATCAATCACCGCACACTTCATGAGTTTCAAAGTCTCGGCGCCACCATGACCACCAATCAATCTCACAGCAAAAACCCATATCTTAGAGTTGGAAATCGAGTACAGCGAGAAAACATTAATCCCACCAGACAATTTCATTGAAACTCCATGATTAGTATTAAACAACATACCTCCCTTACTCTGATCCCACTCCAAATCCCTGTGATTGGATGAAACTTTGATTTTCGCAAAACGATCTCCCCGCAAGATGTAGAAGCGGAGGAGGGTGGATGAGGAAGGACGGAGAATGGGGGAGCATGTGAGGAAAAGAGTAGTGGTGGAATCAGGAGATGTATGGAGGTGGAGGAAGGAGGCTGAGGAGGTGGGGGCAGGTATAAGGGTTTGTGGGGAGGGGAAAGATGAAAGACGCAGAGGATTAACACAAGGGTAAAGAGAAAAAGATGAATCAAAATGGCGAAAGGCGAGGGAACTGGACTTGGAATCGTACAGAAGAGATGAGAGATACGGGGTGGAAGTGTGAAGGAGTTTGGGAAGAATTAACTGCCGGGCTTCAAATGGGGAAGATGACATAATAATCGGAATCTAAATTGGGATTTGGAATTGGGAGTACTGAATGACAAATCTTTATCAAGAAACAGATTTTCAGGGTGTCGGGGAAAGAGTTGGAATTGGGTTTGACGACGGTCGGGAGACGAGAAGACACTGGGAGAGTACAAGCTCTGGGCGGGTTCGGCGCGGCGCGGCGGTGTGCGTCACTCGTACTTCAAAGGACAGATTAGGACCAAGGAGGTGTCTACGTGAACATAAGGGGGATATTTAGATCCAATCTAATCTAATAGGGTCGAACGAATATAGCATTATATTATTTATTTCTAATTTATTTTTTTTGTATGAAACGACAAATTAAACCCACATGGTTCATGACCCGCTGATTTGTGACCACGATGAATTAATTACATCTGATATTCCATTTATAAAAAAAAATTACATCGATTTTCCCTATGATTTGCAATAATCTAGATACAACATTCATAAAAATCACTCGGTAAGAATATTTTTGAAGGGTTAATTATACAATTTAAAATATTTTGGTTAAAATAAAATTTAAGTATAGTAGTTAAATTTTATGTTAGTTAAAATAATATAATTTATGTTAGTATGTGTGATATTATAATAATTTCAGTAATATGTATTTATTTGTATTGAATTTGGTAAGAATATTTTTGTTGTTATATTTTATTTGGATGTGTTTGTTAAAATTTATGTTAATTGAATTAATATGTACATTGACATGCATCCATTTATATGGTTCTTGAATTTGGTAAGAATATTGTATTGTTTTTACATGGTTTTAGAATTTATAAAATGTTATTTTTATTATATTGTAATATAGTACATGTATAACATATATGAAATATAAACTGTACAAACATGTCCAAACCATGTCGTATCGTGAAAACATTGAAAATCTATGTCGCGTGTATTTTCCGTGTCAGTATCGTCGTGTGAATGTACGTGCAGCATATGTAATAATTATTAAAAAAAAAAAACTCAATTAACTTTAAAATTTTGTCTGTTCTTTTGAGATTGTATCAATCTTATATTTATTCATGCTAAGTTTAAATTGCACGCACATCCCTGAGTTTTAATATAACAATGCAATGGTTCCTGATTTTCAATGTGATAATTATAAGATGGACATTTACCTCGATGGAGTTTATATGTAATCTTTAAAGCTAATGTGTATAAATAATGGTACAAACCTTGGCTAATTTAAAAAAAAATTGTAAATTTTAAAAAAAAATTCAAAAATAAGGTTAAAATTATTTTTTAAAAAAATTACTGTGAAACGCATACTTGGTATGCGTTTCTTTGATTTTTACATTTTTTTTTTTATTAAAAATGAGAAACGCATACCAAGTATGCGTTTCATATTTTAAAAATTTTTTTTTTTTTTTACACATTAATACATTATGCGTTTGTTAGTTTTTAAATTTTTTTTTTTTTTTTTTTTATAAAAATGAAGTATGCGTTTCTCATTTTTTAAATTTTTTTTTTTTTTAAACTATTGAAATGTTATTATTAGTCATATTTTTTTTGTATATCTACTCAATTTTATATAATAGCAATTCACAAAATAATTATACTGAAATAACCAAAATAATCTTACTAAAAATTATTACAAAAAATCTTATAGAAAATCATCCAGAAAATTCTTAATATTAACATATAAGTATTCAATTATATACTAATGCATTTAATTTATTTATGAGCTAAAATTTTATAATTGGATTGCTCCCACTCTCCACAAATTTATATTAAACTAAAAAAATAATTAACAAAAAAAATAGTTACAACCCTTCATTTAGCTGCTAAAATCAATCAAATTGTCATGTTTAGCAATGATTTTGTCCGAAGTGACGCAACAACTTTGACCATGCGGGGGCGAGCAGAGTATCATCCTGCATGAGGTAACCTGTTCGGAACGGAATATCGAGTCCATTTGGCATATATAGCACTCAGGTTCCAAAATACCAATACTTCCACAACTACATCATGATTCATTAAAAATCATTTGTTTTCAATAATTATCTCCCCAACTCTAATTCCATTACCAGCCCCAGTACAACGTACTCCGGACCCCAGATTCCACCAAAAGCCAAATTCTAAGGTTATCACCACGATGAGAATACAATCTCATCCATTGGATCTAACGACTCCAAAAACCGAATTTAAAACCCCCTGGGAGTCCCAAAACCGTAATTAATTCATAATCGCCACAAATAATAATAATTATTATTATTATAATTTTATTTTTATTATGAATATATGATTGTTATTATTATTATTATTTGATGTGGGGAGAATGATGTGTCATATGTGATAAAATCATTGTCGAGCAGGACAATCCATTTCGAACAGGTTACCTCATGATACTCTGCTCGCCACCGTATGGTCAAAGTTGTTGCGTCACTTCGGACAAAATCATTGCTAAACATGACAATTTGATTGATTTTAACAGTTAAATGAAGGGTTGTAACTATTTTTGTTGTTAATTATTTTTTTAGTTTAATATAAATTTGTGGAGAGTGTGAGCAATCCAATTATAAAATTTTAGCTCATAAATAAATTAAATGCATTAATATATAAATTATTGAAAACTTATATGTTAATATTAAGAATTTTCTGGATGATTTTCTATAAGATTTTTTGTAATAATTTTTAGTAAGATTATTTTGGTTATTTCAGTATAATTATTTTGTGAATTGCTATTATATAAAATTGAGTAGATATATAAAAAAAATATGACTAATAATAACATTTCAATAGTTAAAAAAACAAAAAAAAAAATTTTAAAAATGAGAAACGCATACTTCATTTTTATAAAAAAAAAAAAAAAAAGTTAAAAACCAACAAACGCATGATGTATTAATGTGTAAAAAAAAAACATTTTTTTAAAAAATAAGAAACGCATATATATATATCATTATTTATTTAATTTATATATATCATTATTTATTTTATTTTTCAACTGGATTTGCAAGTGAATCTTTTTGTAACTCGAGTTTTCCATTTTCACTCGAATATATTATTTGAAATTTAAACAAAAATTCTGAATATAATAATATGTACGTACACAACTATAATAACATGTATAACAATTATAATAACTAGCAGATGACGCACACGCGTTGCGTATGTAACGTAATATATAATGCATACGAATTGATACGTGTAATGAAATAAATGAGACATATACATTGATTAATATTACAATTCAAAAGATGCATCAAAGAACCACAACAAACCATTGGAGGGGGTAGTTTGGTAAATTCAAATTTGTCATACCAAGGTAGTTAGTATAAGGGGCTTAGACATTATAACTGTTGGGTTTCCGTACCCCGGCGCCAGATCCAAACGCAGCGAAAATAATACAATAAACAGATCTGACCCAGGGACGGAGGATCGCGCCTGATTCATATATAAACATGCATAAATCGAATATAAATGCACGAAAAGAGATTACCGTTAACAGAGAAATCAATTTGATGTCGGTGATCCTCGAGTCCAATCAACCTGACCAGATCTACAAGCTCGACAACAGTGCTAGTGTGATGACGGCTATTCTGAGAGAGTGAGTGTATTGGAATCCTTTTAACCCATAGAAACAAGATGTTATATTTATAGTAACAATTAGTTAGCTAATTGAGCTAGGGTCCATAAAGCCCATCGGGCCAACACTTGGCTTGCTGGGTATTTATGCTAACAATAATATAGTAAGATAATGAATGGATAGTTGTATTTTATTTAAAAATAATAATATACAAGTAAAATATATAAAATTTGGCATAAATATATTAAAAATTTGAATTCAAATTAATTGAAAAATGATTGAGGGAAAATAATTATAAGAAACGTACAGATCTACAGGTCGTATATATTCATGTCCATTATATTGAAGGTAGTGTGCTTTCTTTCAATCTCATAAAACCTTTTTTCTTAAAGTTGATGCATGTCACATCATAATCGGACAGGGCATGGTTCTAATTTTTTTTAATGTTATTGTAAGAAACGCAGAGCGGATATGCGTTTCTTAAAAAACGCATACCCGCTCTGCGTTTCACAATATTTTGGTAATCTATTTGTTTTCTACTATATTTTATTAATTAGTTTTTAAAAGTATAATAATTTTTTAAATTAGCCTACAAACCTTGGATAGTATATATGTACTTTTTAAAATTAGCTGAATATTTTTATGATTTCAGTGAATGTATTACCCTTAACAGAATTGATAATTCAAAGTCATCTTTTTCAACCATAATCATGACCGGACGACGGAATTTGGAACCTATGATTCGCTATGTATTATCGATACTCCAAAAAATTCACGGTCAAATATTGGATACTTCTGAGATATAGATACGGCACCGATACACATTAGATATGCCACGTGGCGTATCTAAGGACAAAAATTAATTTTTTATTTCGGATACGTTTTGGATATGGTCAAGATAGGCCGGTGACTGTATCCAACATGGATTAGATACGAAAACTTTCAGAATTTTGTTAAAAAATAGGGTTGAAACTGTAATTAAATTAAATTATTTAACTTAATCCCTATTTCCTAACCAACCTAATGTGTTTAATGTCGATCATATGCTTGAAACTTTTAGATGTCCTGGATTAATATTCTACTATTTGTCGTGAAATTGGTGAGTTTGCAACTTTGTTCTGATTTCTAATGTGTTTAATGTTGATTATATGCTTGAAACTTGATTCTTGCAAATATTATTAATTATATATTTTTATAAATAAATAAATAAAAATTACCGTATTCAGACGTATTGAATCCTACAAATTTTAAAAATCCCGTGCAATCATACCCGTATCTTCGTATCCACGTATCTGCGTATCCGTATCCGTGCAACATAGATGATTATTCAAACAATGGTTAAAAAGTGAAATGTGGTCCAAACTATATGATGTTTTTTTATTTTTTCCCCTAAGTTTTCTAAAAATATTAATCTTGAGTGTGATTTCAGAGAACTTTTGAGTTGAATAATAAATGACTCTTAATGGGAATTTCAATATATATGATACCTAGACGGGTCAAGTCCATTAAAAAGCCCACGGAACGGACCCAAGCCATTGATCACAACCAGCGGAGGGCAAGGTACGAGGGGCGTGAAGCTCGCCTTGCGTAGGGCAAGCTCTCGCAGCTCGCCCCCTCGTATAGGCGAGCTCGCCCGCAAGCCTTGGGGCGAGCTCGCGAGGCTTGCACAAACGAGGGCGAGCTCTCGCGGCTCGCCCCGCATGGGGGCGAGCTCACAGCTGACCCCGCATGGCACGTGCGAGCTAGCGCGAGGGGTGAGCTCGCAGCTCACCCCGCATGGGGGCGAGCTCGAAGCTCGCCCGTGCCATTCGAAGCTCGCCCCGCATGGCAAGGGCGAGCTGCTAGTTCGCCCGCGCGAGAGGCAAGCTAGCAGTTTGCCCATGCGGTGACGAGTTTAGAGCTATCCCTCGCGGATGCCTCACGCTTGTGAAGTGCGAGCTATCCCTCGCGGATGCCTCACGCTTGTGAAGTGCGAGATTGGAGCTCGCTTGTGTTGGGCAAGCTAAGCTTTGTAGCGCGACCTCGTAAATCAGATTCGATGTACAACCAATATCTCCAAGTACAAATCGGATCGCAAAAGTTGCAAGCATATCGTACGGAGAGAGTGACACCTGGCCCCCAGCTCTAGTCCCCTGGTCCCCACCCTTAGCTGCAGAAGATGTCCCCTAGGCCCTGACATACGGTTAAAGGTTGTCTCATCTCTGTTACGTATAAATACCGGGTTTGTTGACATGAATAAGGTATTCACTCTGCTTATAATTTCAAGTTCGACTCGTTACTTTGCCCTTTTTGCCGATTTCTGACTTGAACGTCGGAGGGGACTCGTCGGGACATTCTTCCGGCTCCCTTCTCACACTTGTTTATGGTTTCGGGCCTCACCAGCACTCGGAGCTATTATCGGAGTTGCTACCAGCACCCTCCGTTGGAAAGAAGACATCTCATTTTTAGCAAGCATCAATATAAATGTAAAAGGAAAATTGTGGGATTTGATTTAAGTTTAAGTTACCTATGTATCAAATTAATAATTCTTAATCATGATACAATTAAAAAAAACATCTAAACCATATATTCTAACCATCGATACAGAATCGATGTGTTGAACCCATCAGTTCAAGGGCTGGGGAAACACGTTAACCAAATCATTGACCATGTTCCAATTTCCGGTCCGAAAATGGCCAATTCCACAAGTAGTTTGTTATTTATTAGAGTTTTTCATAATATTTTGGAAAAATTGCAGTTGTTTGTCCTAGAGAAAATATTTATTACAATTTTTGACATCCAGTTTATAAAATAACAGATGGATCCATGTAAAATAGCTACATTACAATATCATCGTATCTAGTTTGTGATTGATAAAAGAAAAATTACAGTTATCTCCACTATGATTTAACATAAAAGTATATAGAAGGGAAAGTAAGATGTTATTATTTAAACAGATGGGTGAGATCGTTATTGTTCAAAATAGAAGGCTCTATTAATCATTTTTCCAAATATTTTTCACATAAAATTCAACATTTTGTTATGAAGTAAATGCATTGTTTTAATTAACTTCACTTCCTCCTTTTAAAACACGAAATGTGGATAATATTTGGTAGATAAGCGTATGAATTATTTAAAATTATTTAATTCGAACATATTCAATTGAAATTAAAAATCGTTTATCTTCTCATACAATAACCAAAGTAGGCATATTTAACGTAAATTAAAAGGAGGATGGAATATTTTAGTGGTATATTTAGAGGCTTCCATTATTTAATAGGTATTTCTTCTTGCAATAACATTTTATAAAATATCAAATTTTTACATCTTATGTTGGCCCTTCACTTGAAAATATACCACACAGGATCACGTCTCACATCATATTTTTTAATAAAATTAGTTTTTGGCGATAACCGTTAGGAAGCGGTAAACAAAATTTTGGTTAAACTGAATTAACTTATTGAACCGAATTAATTTGAAAATTTGGTCTGTTTCTGTTTTAATTTTTAAAATATTGGTTAACCGAATTAATCGATTTTTTTTATTTTTACTATTTTTAAATCATGTTATCCCATTCTTTTATTTGATTTTATTTTTAAAAAAATTTAAAATCAAGTTATCTTGTTTTTTAAAGTTTTTTTAAAAATATCGATTAATTTGGTTATCGACATAATTAACCGATATTTTGTTCAGTTCGATTAATTTGGTTTCAAAAAAATTCAACTAGTTCGTTAATTTTGGTTTTTTTCACATTCGGTTCGATCGGCAATCGAACTGGCCGAATGTTCACTCCTACACCCGAGGGTGTCCAGTGTCCACATTTTGTTAGAAATAAAAATAAAAATCGGTCAAACGGAAAACTTTGTCTTTTTCAGTTTAGTAATTTTGGTTCTTTGACCGGTTTTGATTTTAACTATATGAAAATTAAATTCGGTTTTTGAATTTGAAGAAGACATAACCGAAATAACCATAAAATCAAAAACTCCACCCCCCTACTAACTTCTCTTAGAGTTTCTTGAAATTTGAGATTGAAAATAACTTTAAAATGGAATGAAATCCTATTCTTCACTTTGTACTACAGTAAAGCCTCGATAAATGCATATTCTTGGGATCGAAAAAGAATATTCATTTAGCGGGATTATTTATTTATCAATAAATAAATAAATTATTCATTTATCGGCAAATCAATATTTATTATTTTCTAGATAATTTTCATTGTAAAATGCATACATTATATGTTGTAAGAAAAGTTAAAAGACATCAATTAAAGTATTACTTGAATATAGAGAAGTTTATTTTTTGTGTGAAACTTAATGCATTGAAAACTAACTATATGTACATACATTCTTTTAACTTACATGTAGATGTAAAAATGTTTAGTCTTTAGCTATAAAAGGTAGATGCATTGTTGATTGAATGAAAGGTTTTTGGTTCAAGTGGAAAGAAAAATAATCAATTATAGATGCATTTTTTCAGAAGAAACGACTTTTTGTATGAATATTGTTAATTGAATGAAATGCTTTAGAATATATATATATATATATAAAATTCAATAATTATTAATTTATATTTTCATTGGGCCCTTAAGGATTTAAATATTTTTATTACTTAATATATTTAGCGAGGTTACCCAAGTCGGGACCGAAAGAAATTATTATATAGACTAGGTTATTACTTTATCGAACATTCATTTATCGATATTTAACTGTATGTTTTTTCTACTATTTAAATATACATAAGAACCATGTTATTTATGAATTATATAAATATTTACTTGCGAACGAATATCAAGTTGTATTTGGATGTAATTATTTGATTTGGAGGAAAATTTAATATAATCATTTGAAATTCATGAATTTAAAATGACATGTGGTTGATTATCATTTTAAATATTTTCAAAATATAAATTTATTTTAATCAGAATAGGACATAAATCAGAAAATGCCAGCTGGTTTTTTGCCAAGTTATCATAAAAATTATGGTTTAAATTAGAAATGATTGAAATTGAAATACAAAAATCAAGTGTCCAATCTATTACCACCTTGAATGTGGAGATAGTGGGAAAATTGGGCTTTATGTGCCCATGAATTCTTTGGGGGCAAGTAATACCACGGACTCCAGCCTATAAACATGAAGTTTATCTCTGGGTAACATTCAGGTACTTATTTTGTTTGAAATAACAATTTACATTCAATTTCTACTAATCTTTTAATTGCAATATTCTTGTTGGGGCTGTTTTTGCCCAACAAGTCCTTCTATACACTCGTAAACGGATGTTCAGCCATCTATCAACTATTGGCTTAACAGCTTAGCCCATTGGCACATATAAGGTGCAATCTCTGTAGTATAGGGCTTTGTGTTACCACTATAAGGAAATTAAGATGCACATCTGCTACAAGCTATAACTTTTAATTCAGTTGTAGACGCTTGATCCTTCAATTCTGATAAACTTATATTCGTTGAATCTCAAAGCATTAGTGTAGAAAAATGATTTTATTTTAAGATTCCTATGAGTAGATTAAAAAAAATTGAGACAAAACAAAATCACACGGCATAAACACAAAACAGGCAACTCACAGCCCTGGAGTGCGGTATCTCGCAACATGTGTCATATTATTATTATTTTTTATAAAAATAGACATGTGTCGTGAAATATCGCCTCTAAAAACGCCGTCCTTCAAGGCGGCACCAAGAAATCATATGCAGCTTATATATTTTATGTACAACTACCAATAATTAATATAACCTGAAGACAAATCAAATCTTAAGACACATCCGAAACAATTCACAACAATTATATTTTCAACGACTAATTTATATATTGCTTTGTGTACATTATTCAAGACGCCTATCCCAAAATATTGCCAAGCCAAAAGAGCCATACAACCAATAATAGGTTGATAGATTAATATTAATAGATAAGACTAAAGCCCACATTTAAAGAATATCTTTTTAAATTAATGCCTATTTAAATACATCTTTAATGCCCATTTAATTGAAAAGAAATCACTCAAAATAAATGAAGTTAATATATAAGTTAGAGCGATCTTTTAGCATGTAGCTTTTTAAAAGGTTAACGTATTTTGTTGTATTTTATTATGACATGTAATGATGTAATACAATTGTTGTGTAACTATTCGACTAAACTCGAGAATCAATAATATCAATATGTTTATGTAACATGAATATGGTTTAAGGCGGTGAGGGTCTCATATTAGTGCTCTAGTATGTAGCTTTTTAAAAGGTTAGCGATATTGCATAGCAACAAATGTTGTTGCCAGAACAATTTTTATGAATCGACAAATTTACTCCTTTTTATCAAAATCTTTAAAAGCAATTTTTTTTAAATCACACAACACTCTTATTTCTTAACTAGTTAATTTGGCACCGCGCAAGGCGCGGTGCCAGTGAACTTATAATCTGGTATATATATCCAACAAAGCGTCCGACACAAGTTCAACAGACAGTTCCAGAGAATAAAAAGATGGTCCATACGCATTGAACATACATAATCGTATGTATATAAAATCAAATAGGTTGGAGTGAACAGAAGTCTTCCCCAACAGTACACCATAGCAATAGTTGGCATATGATATCCTTATAGGGCCCAATAAACTATCTAAACAAAAGACATCTACGAAAGTGCAGTAGTAGATTACATCAATCATAATAAAAGTAAATCTCAACGAGCTCAAAAAAACCAATCAAAAGTTGTTCGCAAGAGTTTTCAAAATGACGATGGCTAGAATTATAGTTTATATTTATTGTTGTAGTTGCATTGTTATTTTAGGTATTGCTCTTATTACTTGCTATGGCCTCAAGATTAATGAATCATCTTACTTTTATAATTATTTATATACTTTCTGACAAATAATGAATGTAAATGTGACGTCCCAAATTATTATCAAACAAGTAATATATAATTATCATAATTTAATTTTTCTAATTTTTTTGATATAATCTCCTTATACATGAAAGGAAAATTTGATGTCAAACACCATAACAAAGGTAATCGAGAACAATCACATATTAACAACGGGTCGTAGGTAAGCCAAAACTCAAAATGTATACAAACAAGCAAAACTGACGACCTATAATCTACCAAAAATTCATCATGCCGAATATTTTATAAAAAAATATTATTAAAGTTTGCCACAACGAAAACTTATTTTTAACTCTATTTTTTTAAAATAAGTTCATATAAAAATTTATTATTAAAGTTTGCCACGAGAAAAATCTATTTTGAACTATCTGTTTTTTTTAATTCATACTTGACAAAATCAACAAGTTTTTTTCTAAAAAAAAAAGATAACATTTTAAATTTTAAAAATTGAGATAAGATGGATGCACTGTTGGGTCAAGGGTTTTGATATAATCTTCTTATATATTAAGGGAATATTTGATGCCAAACATCAGAACAAAGGTAAATAGGTAATACCACATATTAGCAATGTGTCGTAGGTAAGAAAAAAATCAAAATGTACATAAACAAACAAAATCGACGATATGTGATCTACCAGAAATTCATCATACCGAATATTTTATAAAAAATACAAAATAAAAGAAAAAAGAAATAAAAAATTTTAAAATTAAAAAATAAAAAAGTGACGTAATGGTTACTGTTCATGGGAACAGTAACCATTACGCCGCATATATAATATGGGTAATTAATTAGCCACCCATCTTTACAATGAAGCAAACCGATTTTTTCATATTTCTGAGTTTATTTCGTGTTAATTCTGTTTTATTTTTAATCTTTTCAAATCAAGAGGTGTTCCGATTTATTTGTTTTTTTTTTCAATTTTTATCCTATTTCTTCTCATTTTTATGGTAATTTTAATAAATTTTATTTTTTAGGTAATTGCATTATCTTCTTAATACTAAAACCATTTTATTCTAAAATAAAATATAATTAATAAATGTATCGTTAAAATATTTTAGTAAAAATATTCTTCAAAATATAAAGCACGATTTACATAAATTAATTTAATATTTAATATTAGCAAATTTATCATTAAAATATTTTTGGTAACGTAATGTGGTCTGTTTAGCAAGAAGATCTTTTTTCTTCACACGTCAATATCAACTAATAGTTACCGAGATACAAATGAAAATAATAATTAACTAGGTTGATCTTAAATTGTTGAAACAAGTATAATTTTGTTGAAAGTGAACATAATTTACGATAAATTGAAGAATATTTTTGAAGAAAAAACAGAGTACATCATGTTACCAAAAATATTTAATAATAAAATTGAGAAATTTAAATTTAATGTGTGTACATGTTACTTTGTATTTTGAAGAATATTTTACTATAAAATTTTAACGATACAATTGATAAATTATATTTTATTTTAAAATAAAATTATTTTTAGTATCTAGAACATAATGTAATTAACTAAAAAATTAAATTTCTTAAAACTACCATAAAATTAAGAAGAATTGGATAAAAAAAAAATTGAAATATATCTTTATTTCAAAAAAAAAAAAAGGAATATCTCTTGTTTTGAAAAAGTTAAAAATAAAAACATAAATTAAGAAAACACTGTTAGTTTTCACAAGTTTACCCCTTTAAAACAATTAGCTGGATAAATTTGTCGATTCATAAAAATTACAATGGCCGCAACATTGTTACTCTGACAATATTCACTTGCTTTTAAAAAAAAAAACTATATTGTAGAAGACTATTTTGTACCATTCAATTACAATTGCAACGATATTCAATTCTGTAACTAAAGAAGTTTTTAACTACAATTAAAATGGTTTTGCAAGGCTATTTAGTGCAATAAAATAAGAAAGGAGTGTGTTGGGATTGAGTAGTGTTTAGAAGGGGATTGAATAAACATTAAACTCAATTTTGGATTCTTCAATATACAGGAGACTGTTAAGTACTACAGTAATATCTCAATTGATGAACAAGTCAGCAGACACTAGAGTTAGTGCGGAAGATGTCTACTTGACTTGTGAGGTTAAGAAGCTGAATGGTTAATACAGAAAGTAAGTAACACAAGATATGTTTTGAAAGTTCGAAGCACAACACTTATACGTCTCCCATTCTCCATTTGCAGGAAGGTACACTAGAAGACTTTGGTTTACACTTTACAACATACAATCTTCTTAGGCACCCACACCTAAACTCCTAGCAATACAACAATCACAGTTGTTTACAATGTGTTTTTACAACACTCACGCAAAATATAAATATTTGATCTTCGAGTGTTCTTGAGCAGCTGAATCAGTAGGCTTTCATCTTCAAGATCATAATGATGTGTTTGTGCTACTCTGCAAAACTTCAGAGTGTTGCAATAAACGTTTTAAATGTTTTGCTTGAAGTTGATTTCTGATGGCTAAGACTTGAGAACTTAGCGAACGGGAAGGACTTCTTCATTCTTTTCTTCGACGTATTTATAGACGCAAAAGTCTAACGGCACCTATTCTTTAACTGGAAAGGATTGCGTAAAATCAGCTTCATGATTTTCTTCCAAATTCCTTTTGTCTTCTTTCCCATTTTGTTAATCAATGACTAGTTTACTCTGACGCGATTGGTGGCGCTGATATAGCAGTGCAGCGCTCTGTTGTACCTTTGTCAGAGTGAGCATGTACGTGTTTTGTCTTGTTGCATTCTCCTTGACTGTACATCTACTGGTCAGCATTAGTTACCTAGTCTGCTTGGACTAAGGTCAAGTCAACTAATGTATTCTTAATAGTCTGTTGGTATCTCCTACAGATTAGCACATTTCGCTGAGATACTCTTGTTCCAGTAGACGTTCATTCTCTGCATCCGGTAGATGATAACTCTTAGTCTTTGGACCCGGTAGATGTCTTTACACCCGGTAAATGTCTTTACACTCGGTAGACCTTTGTAGAGTCATTCAACATTCTTTTCATCAGTAGTCTTCTTTGATGCTGAGAAAGCTTCAAGCAGTAGACATTTGTTATCACCAAAACTTAGAAATGTATTCCCAACGATTTCCCCAATTTGGTGATGACAAAACTTAGCATTGGAGACTCTAGCTTGAATGGCGATCAGCAAATATCTGTTTAGGACTTAAAAAGATAATAGTGGAGAGCAGCAATTTATATGTTAGATACATAAGCATTTTACAAGTAGTAATCAAACTTATACTTGAAAAAGAATATCACTTTTATATAAAATGATACCGTTCAGATGGTCAGAGGCTTGTGAGCATAGTTTTCAGGAATTGAAACATCGGTTGACTACTGCTCCGGTGTTGATTATTCCATCAGAGCATAATATGTTGCTCTTTATACAGATGCATCATTAATTGGTTTAGGTTGTGTATTGATGCAGGATAAACATGTTGTGGCATATGTGCATCAAGACAATTAAAGCCACATGAAATGAAGTATCCAGTACATGATATGGAGTTGGCAGTCATAGTCTTTGCATTGAAGATATGACGACATTATTTATATGGTACGTCTTTTACCATATATACTGATCATAAAAGTTTGAAATTTTTGTTCACTCAGACATAGCTGAACATGAGACAAAGGCGATGGATGGATCTCCTAAAAGATTATGCTCGTGAGATCAAATATCATCCAGGAAAGTCTAATTTGACAGCTAATGCTTTAAGCCGAAAAGTACAATACACTGCTAATGATATGATTAACTTATCAGCTTTGATGATTTTTTGTTGTACAATGGGTTATGAGTTTGATGCAGTGACAATGCCAGTAAGGGTATCAACATTGTTGGTTGAACCCGATTTTTTTTATAAAATTAAAATGGCACAAATCACTGATGATGTATTACAACAGTGGAAGGGGAAGACAAGTCAAGGGTTTACATCTGCTCTTGTTCTAGCAGGTGATGTGAGTTTGAAATATGGAAAGTGTTGGGTAGTACCTGCTACATTGAGTCTACGCCAAGAACTACTACGACGTGCTCATTATAGTAGATACAATATATATCCTGGAGGCAAGAAATGTATAAAGACTTGCGTACACAGTTTTGGTGGAAACGCATGAAACAGGATGTACTTGAATTTGTGAAACAATGTCTGATTTGTCAACAGGTGAAAGCAGAAAGACAGAGACCAGGAGGTGAATTGAGAAGTTTAGAAATTCCTCAATGGAAATGGGAACATATCACGATGGATTTTGTGACTCATTTACTCAGGACTTCTTCTGGTTATGACGCTATCTGGCTGGTTGTTGACAGACTGACAAAAGTAGCTCACTTCATACCATACAATTATGACATTTAGCTACTTGAGAATGGCTGAATTATACATTCAAAATGTTGTAAGACTACATGGAATACCAATTTCGATTGTGTCGGACCGAGATCCGAGGTTTGCTTATCATTTCTGGGAAGGCTTACAGTCCGCATTGGGAACAGAAGTACGGTTGAGTACAGCTTATCATCCTCAAACATATGGACAGACAGAGCTTACAATACAAACTCTTGAGGATATGTTAGTGCATGTATATTGGAGTTTGATAACACATGTGTGATTATCAATACTCAAATTGTGTGATTATTTCTGTAGGGACTCATAGACGTGGGTGGACCGGTTTGTGAATTGATTCTGCTGCGAACTGAACTACTGATTAGAAGTTAAACTTCTTTAGGTTGTCAGTATGTACATGTGATGTATATTATGTCAGAGTTTTGTTTTGTAAATACTGTAATAACTGACATAGTAAAACTTTTAATCAGTGTATGATATTACTTAATTCTGTAAGTAACCCCATGAGCATACAACGCAGCGGAATAAAATTTTGGGATTACAAACCAGCGATCTATACATAGGGATTCATATCGGATTAGAGAATTACAAGTGTCTTACCCTTGTAGCGTGTTTGAAGCCGAATCCACGGAGCTGCACCACGTCCTACGCCTTCTCCGAGTCAATAGCAAAACACGAATGGTTTTGCCTCAACGGTATCCACACGATCAAATCGATTGAAGGAATAGTTTAATATCAAGTTGCTAGACAAGATATTAAACCGGAACCAAAAACCACACTTTGATTCACAATCAAATTGGCACAAAAACGCCAAGAACTACTCGGCTATGAGGGTGGCCGAAAGATCTTGATGTGCGGCCGTGAGTGATGGTGTAGGGTTTAACTTATGAAGTGTTATGAATTGTCTTACAATTAATCACCTTGCAATCATATTAAATATAATTAATTAAAGGCTTTCTTAAAGCTTCATGGGCTTAAGCCCATGATTTAATTAATCCTTATGATAATTAATTAAGACTCCTCTTAATTATTTAATTCATCCCATGAATTTAATTTCCCTTCTCGATTTAATCTTTTGTGCGACCCGATAGGATCTCGTAATGTTGGCAGTGACATAAAATCTCATTTTATGTCGCAAGCATTGAGCGGTATCTAGCAACACATCGATGCTACCCAAATTACGAGAATGTCAATGACTCGACATAACCTTTAGAACTTGTGATAATATTAATCATGTAACTTAATCCCTTTGTCCTTTGTGTTTAGATTGAACACGAGTCATGGAATAGTCATACTCGTATATCCAATCTTTATTTCTTGATCCCCAAGTAGAACTAGAATAAACGAATAAGCTCGATATCTCATATCGACTCATTCGAGCATGGCCATGCATTTTAGTTCTCACTTGATCAAGGGCCAAACACATCTCCTGTTATATAGGAGGGACAAATCCTATCTCGATCAGTCAACATCCCTCTACATAATTCATAGTGTATCCAATAGTCGCCTTTATAGTATACCCTGTTACGGGTAACGTTTGACGATATCAAGATACATAACTCCTTATGTTGGGATCTCTGATGATCACAAGTCGTAAGGATTACATACATTATTATCACTATGAGAATTGCATATGACGATCATATAACTATCCATGTTGCATTCTCATGGTGGGTCTGTTCAGTACATCGTTCTCTAACATGTACCCATATGTTGATTTGATATCTCATATCAATGAACAATTCATCGATCAACATATACTAGTCTCTACGTATTATCATTATCCCTTTCATGATAATACTTGACTAGGAACATCTTTAAGAATAATACAATATTATTCTAAGGACATTAACATATATATTAATTCATAATGCACAGTTAAAAGAATAATATATAATAATGAATTGCCATTCATAAATCCATAAACATTGTATGTCTTAAACAATCATCTAATGACTTGTCTTAGGGCATATCCCAACAAATTCTTACTCACATATGTATTGATAATTGATATATAACGGATTAAGTAACGACCCCCACATATTCCAACCGAATCTTCTTCTTCATTACATGATCTCGGATAAAATGATGACGAATATCAATATGCTTGGTCCGAGAATGAAGATCTGGATTATATGTGATAGTTATTGCAGACGTATTATCACAAAAGGTTGGTGCCTCAGTGGACTCAATACCATAATCTCTTAATTGCTATTGAATCCATAGTAACTGAGCACAACAGCTTCCAGCAGCAAGGTATTCTGCCTCTGCAGTAGACGTTGCGATGGATGTCAGCTTCTTGCAACCCCATGAAATCAATCTATCTCCTAGGAATTGACAGTATCTGCTGGTACTCTTCCTATCAATCTTGCAGCTGGCGTAGTCAACATCTGAATATCCAACTAAGAACGTTGAATCTTTGGGATACCAGAGGCCAACATTCTTTGTTCCTTTTAAGTGCTTAAAGATCCTCTTAGTAGAAGTGCACCGTGATTGCTTAGGATTAACTTGAAAGCGAGCACACATACATACAACAAACATGATGTCAGGTCTACTGGCTGTCAAATACAGTAAAGATCCGATAATACCACGATACATTGTTACTTCTACTGGTATGCCTGCTTCATCCAATCTAGTTTAGCAAGCGAGCTCATGGGTGTGACTGCTGCTGAACTAGTACTCATTCCGTACTTATTTAACAACTCTTCGGTGTACTTTGATTGAATGATCAGAATTCTTTCAGTAGAATGTTTGACTTGCAATCTTATGAAAAATGACAGCTCTTCCATCATGCTCATCTCAAACTGATCATGCATGATTTTAGAGAACCTTTCACAGAGTTTTGGATTAGTACTATAAAAAATAATATCATCAACATAGATATGAACCAGTAAGGTATGGTCACCATTTGTGAATGTAAAAAGGGTCTTGTCCACCGTGTCAATGGTAAAGTCATGCTCAGTCAGATATTTTGAAAGTGTTTCATACCATGCTCGGGGAGCTTGTTTCAAACCATACAAAGCTTTGTCCAGTTTATAAACAAACGAAGGCTGATAATGTCTTTCAAACCCAGGAAACTGTTCAACATAAACTTCTTCCTAGAGTTTGCCATTAAGAAAAGCTCTCTTAACGTCCATCTGATAAAATTTAAAGTCTCTGAATGCAGCAAATGCAAGAAATATGTGAATGGCTTCTAATCGGGCTATAGGGGAAAAAGTTTCATCGAAGTCAATGCCTTCTTCCTGTCTGTATCCTTGTGCAACTAATCTTGCTTTGTTTTTTATTACAGTACCATTCTCATCCAATAATCTGTCATCTAGTGCGTAGAGGAGCAGTAGGGTTACCTATGACCTGCCCGGGTGGATGATCCTTCTTCCACCGGAGCGGAGGTCCAAGAGGATTTGATACTTCGTAGGTAGGTATTTGAGTTGGTAACTCAGAAGATTGAAATGAATCATCGTTGGCATTTGCAATATCTACTGTAGTAGGGGTTGAAATAGTTGCATCCTCGGCAGCAGGGTTCAGTTCTCGTGGACCAGCAAGCACCTCTGCTTGCACCTCTGGAACTTCTGGCTCTAAAATGCAATCAACCCTTCTACGGTAATCCATCTCATCATCATAATCAATATCAATATGCGTATTTTCCAATCTATTACTCAAATTATTGATTTGCAGTTCAGATGTGGAATTATCAAGAGATTCATCAAATTTTATGTGAATGGATTCCTCTACTGTAAGTGTTCTATTGTTAAATACTATAACATCTTTACTAACATCAGAGTAGCCAAGAAATATTTCAGCATCAGATTTAGCATCAAAAGCGTTGAGATTAGTCTTTCCATTGTTATGAATAAAACATTTGCAACGAAACACATGGAAATAAGAAATATTTGGCTTACTGCCATTCCAGATCTCATAAGGTATTTTGTTCGCTCGTTTATTAATAATTGATATGTTCTGTGTGTAATCAAGTCATAGTTCGCACAGCTTCTTTCAAAGTGCAGTTCCTACGCCCAGCAACTCCATTTTGTTGTGGGGTTCTGGCAGCAGAGTATTCATGTTTATTACCAATGTCATCTAGATATGATTCAAGTGACCGATTTGTAAATTCAGTACCTTTATCACAACGAATTCTATCTATCCCACACGACTTCTTCGTTTTGTAGTCTTTTCAGTAGTTTGATCAGCTTTGTAGTAGCCTGATCTTTGCCACTTAGAAATAGGACCCACGTAAATGAGAAATCGTCTATTAATACTAGGGTATACTTCATTCACCATAGACTGGTATATGACCAAAATGATCCATATGCAGCAACTGTAGGCACCGAGAAGAAGATTTACTACCTCCGTTCTTAAAGGTAGATCTGATATGCTTACCAAGCTGGCATGCTGAGCAAATCTTATCTTTTGAGAACTCTATCTGGGGCAGGCCATCAACTAAATCAAGCTTACGCAGACTGGCAATAGTTTTAAAATTTAAATGACTCAACGTTTGTGCCAAAGCCAATTTTTGGAACTATTTAGGGCAGCAAAGCAAGTAGGTGAGGCTAGCGGATCAAAAGTCTAATCTATTTTATAAGTGTTGTCATGCCTCTTGACTACAAGTAATATACTATTATCGGCAGATCTTATTGTGAATGTGTACTGATTGAATTCTACTAAATGTTCATTATCACATAACTGACTAATGCTAATTAAGTTATAGCATAGATTTTCAACTAACAGCACATCTTTAATGATAATGTTACCATGGATAATCTTACCCTTACCCACGGTTCTACCTTTCACGTTGTCACCAAAAGATATTCTTGGTCCGGTGATGCCGACTGTAGACAAGCACTTCATGTTATGTGTCTAGAACATCCGCTGTCCAGAAACCACTCCGAGCTCTGAACATGCTGGATCCTAGTTCTCTGCATGATATCGTTGGTACCAATCCTACTTGGGTCCAGATAGGATTAGTCCTTTTGGGACCCACACTTGGATAACCCTGAATCTTTTGGATCTGTGTGTGTCCTGAAATGTGTGTGTATTGACTGGTGTTGGTGTTCTAGAGAGCTACATGTGATATTGAGTGTATGCATGTTGTTTTGGTTTTTGTTTCCTGTTTGGAAGCATATATCTCTTCTGGACAGACATACAATTATAATACCAATTAGATTTTGCTTCTCGAGTTGCCTGACCGGTAGACTTATGTCCATGATTGCACTGTTGTACTGGTCTAGTCTTTTCTACTTGCTTACCATAACAAATACATTTATGTGATGCCCGTTCCTTAACGAGTGTTTGGTTTAACATGTTCCATTTCCAATTCACTTGGTTCATATACTGTGCTGGATCGAACAAAGTTCATTCTTTGAGACTTATTCTTTACCAGACATAGCTGAGATTGAGTGCTAGAGGTATTACTATCATCGTTGATATAGCCTATACCGGCAAGATAACCAGCAAGCCTTATCGGCTCTAGTATTTAATCTTTTCTAGCAGTTGATGTGTTCCATGTGCGTACCAACTTAATAAGTTTATGGTGTGCACGTTTAACTTCGTCTTTTTCTTTCTCGAGTAGACTTACTTTTTCCTTTAAGCATTCCAGCTCCCTTGATTGTTCACAATCAAGTTTGTTATTCTGTTGTTCGATTGGGCTAATATGTTCAGTCTTGTAGTTCTCGAAGGACTCATACAACAACTGATACTCATTTATCATGTCTTGCCGTGCATTTGTGAGTTCAATATGTGTAAATTCAGAAAGGTTAGAATTTGTTACCCCACTGTCATTAGGGGTGAGCATTCGGTCGGTTACCGACCGAACCGAATTTCTGAAAACCGAACCGAACCGATTTTTAAAACTATAACCGAACCGACCGATTTATTTTTTGAAACAGAACCGACCGAACCGATAAAAAATCGGTTATTTCGGTCGGTAACCGAATTAACCGATATTTTTTTTTAAAAAAATAAAATAAATTTTAAAAATTAGATAATGTGATTTTAAAAATTAAAATAATTAGATTATTTGATTTTAAAAATTAAAAAGTAAAATTTAAATAAAGAATGATATTAATTGATTTTTTTAAAAATAAAAAAAACAATTTATTTTTAAAAAAAATATTAAAAATTTAAAAATTTCGGTTTATTCGGTTAACCAATATTTTTAAAATGAAAACCAAAATCGAACCGAATTAACCGAATTAACAGATTTTTTAAAAAATCAAAACCGAATTTCCGAAATAACCGAACCGATTTTCCAAAATATTTCGGTTTTTTCGGTTTGTTCGGTTTAACCGAACTTTTGCTCACCCCTAACTGTCATCATTTGCCATGAGACAGAGGACTCTTTCATTTTCACTTTCACTTGATGAACTTGAAGATTCTTTTGATTCTGAATCAGCCAACTTGCTCTTGTTTTCCTCAGCAACAAGTACTTTCTGATCTCTATCTCTTCCGGATGATCTTCTCTTCTCCTTAGACTTTTTGTAGTCCTTGAAAGCTCTCTTTTGATCATCTTTCTTTGGTTTAGTATAGTCGGCAATGAAATGCCCTTGTTTTTTACAGTTGAAACAGACGTGATCATCTTCTTCTGATCTGTTTTTGAAATTTTACTTTCTTGGATATGAGTGATATGTCTTTTGTTGTTTCTTCATGAACTTGCCGAATTTCTTTACAAACATCGTCATTGCATCATTGCACATTTGTTCGGGAGTCATCTCTGTTGTAGTGGACAGGGACTCTGATGCAGCAAGGGCTTTGGTTGGTTGACTGGTACTTGGTTCATTGTCAACTCAAATATCCAATTCGAACCCTTATGCTTTTAAGTCAGCAAACAGATCGTGCAGATCAATCTTGTTTAGATCTTTGGATTCTCTCATGGCTATGGTCTTCACATCCCATTCTCTCGGAAGACCCCTCATGATTTTCAGGGTAATTTCTTGGTTTGACAGTTCCTTACCCAGGCTGTTGAGTTTGTTGACTATTCCAGTCACTCTCTCATCATATTCGTTTAGAGTTTCTCCCATCATCATCTTGATGTTCTCAAATTTTTGTAGAGCAACAGTAAGCTTGTTCTCTTTTGTTTGATCATTTCCTTCACACAGCTATGCGATAGTTTCCCAGATGTCTTTGGCAGTAGGATACATTTTGATTTTATTGAACATATTCTTGTCAAATGTTTTGAACAAGATATCCTTAGCTACCTTGTCTAAATTTGCTTTTTTTTTTCTTCATTTGTCCAGGACACTCTGTCCTTTTCAACCATCTGAGGTTTTCCATTGGAGATATCAACTGCAGTGTTGACTTTCATGATTGTCATTGGTCCGTTAGTAATAATGTACCACATATCATCATCTTGAGCACATAGATGTTCTTGCATTCTGATTCTCCAGTCAGCATACTCATCCTTTTTAAACATTGGGATCTTGTTGAATGAGGCCATCAGTTTTTAGTATTCTCACAATTGAGATAACCTTGCTCTGATACCGTTTGTTAGGATTGGAGTACTGTTTAAAATGAGGGAGTTGAATAAACACTAGACTCAATTTCTGGATTCTTCAATATACAACAGACTGTCAAGTACTACAGTAATATCTCAATCGATGAACAAGTCAGCATACACTAGAGTTAGTGCGGAAGATGTCTACTGGACTTGTGAGGTTAAGAAGCTGAATGGTTAATACAGAAAGTAAGTAATACAAGATATGTTTTGGAAGTTCGAAGCACAACACTTCTACGTCTCCTATTCTCCCTTTGCAGGAAGGTACACTAGAAGACTTTGGTTTACACTTTACAACATACAACCTTCTTAGTCACCCACACGGATTTACCTAAATTCCTAGCAATACAACAATCACAGTTGTTTACAATGTGTTTTTACAACACTCACACAAAATATAAATCTTTAATCTTCGAGTGTTATTGAACAGCAAACTTAGTAGGCTTTGATCTTCAAGATCACAATGATGTGTTTGTGCTGCTCTACAAAACTTCAGAATGTTGCAATAAGTGTTTTAAATGTTTTGCTTGAAGTTGATTTCTGATTACTAAGACTTGAGAACTTAGCGAACAGGAGGACTTCTTCATTCTTTTCTTCGACGTATTTATAGCATAAAAGTCTAACGTCAACTATTCTTTAACTTGAAAGGATCACGTAAAATCAGCTTTATGATTTTCTTCCAAATTCTTTTTGTCTTCTTTCCAATTTTGTTAATCAACGGCTGGTTTACTCTGACACGATTGGTGGCGCTGATATAGCAGTGCAACGCTATGTTGTACATTTGTCAGAGTGAGCCTGTACGTGTTTTGTCTTGTTGCCTTATGTCTGCTGACTTCTCCTTGACTGTATATCTGCTGGTCATCATTAGTTACTTAATATGCTTACACTTAGGTCAACTAATGTCTTCTTAATAGTCTGCTGGCATCTCCTACAGATTAGCAAATTTCACTGAGATACCCTCGTTCCAGTAGACACTCATTCTCTGCATCAGGTAGATGATAACTCTTTATCTTCGGACCGGTAGATGTATTTACACCTGGTAGATGTCTTTACACCCGGTAGACCTTTGTAGAGTCATTCAACATTTTTTTCATCAGCAGTCTTCTTTGATGCAATGAAAGCTTCAAGCGGTAGACGTTTGTTATCACAAAAATTTAGAAATGTATTCCCAACAAAGTGGATGGATTTCTTTGAAACTCTATAAAAAATGTATCTTATTCAAGTTTTTGTATATCATACTCTATCTACTCATCCGGTTAAACAGTTTCTCACCCCCCATTGTGATTAAGTACTCGAATTTGAGTACTACAACTCCCCCTTTCCCATGATTTAAAAAAAATTCTACCATACTACTCGGTATCTAGTAATCACTCCATACATGCCTCTGATTCTGAAATATTAAAACTTCATAAAAATAGATAACCTAAGTTGTCAAATAAATCTATTTTTTATATTAGTAAACCTTGTCAGATTCTTTCAACAAAATAATATGAGGAAAAAATAGTTCAATCAACATATATCATAATACAAATCCATTCCCATTGGGGAGGGGTTAACATGTAGAACCTAGGGGTTAGGGTGCATGGACACTGACATAACGATATAGACACGACACGACACGACACAGAGGGGCTACTTTAAAATTATTATTTAGGGGACAATTAACATACAGTTTATAAGCATGTCCAAATAAAAGATAACACCAGAAATATTTTTACCAAATTACAGAAACGTATAAATAAATGTGTCACTGAAATCATCATAATATAGCATTCATACTAACATCCAATGCATATTACTTCAATTAACATAAAGTTTAACAAACACGTTTGTTACCTCCTTTTTTGGTTCGCTTTGATAACAAATGAATTTATAGGGGAGAAGGGATGAGCTATTTCGTGAAATCACAGGTTAGGCCGGAGCCTGAGAAGGTCTAACTGGTTAAGAATCTCCGGTGATCAAACTGGTGAGTCGAGAGAGAGGCTTCTTGCTAACAATTCTCCTCTTTATAGGGGGAGGATAGTCAGTGGTCCCGCCTTGCCTGGGACTTTAGACAATGTCTGATGCTGGGGGGGAGAACCACAGACTAGGGACCACCTACATCTGTTACCTACCTCGTACGACCTTTCTGCTTTTGCGATTCTCTGCATCCGGGGATATGCTTTTCGTACTCAAGGTGCTTGACCATCCTTTGATTGGTTAGTAGGCCTAGCCTTTGCTTTAATAGGTGTCCGACTCCTGTAATCCCAGTCTTGGTATACAGGACCACCATAGGTGTGCCAGTGACCCTCTCGGCCTCAGCTCCGCTGTCCTGGCCAATGACGGACCGTCCCGACCTATTGACGTAACTCCTCGCCTCAGCTCGGCTGTCCTGGCCAATGGCTACACGTCCCGACCTCTTGAGGTACTTCCTCGCCTCAGCTCGGAGGCTGCCCCGAGGATTATGGCCAAGGAGCGCGTAATAGGGCTCTACTCGGCAAAGACCACGGCAGCCAGCCAGAGGTGGTCGTGCCCGGTGTCAACTCGGCTCGGGCGGCGAGCTTGAAGAGGACAGCACGGTATCCGTCCTGACGGCTTCCCTTGTTGGGCTGTAAACGGGTCCCCAACTGACCGGGCCCAAATAAAGTTCGGGTCCCTAAACCTACTGGGCCTCCAGGGCTAGGGATATCATCAGTATCCCCCCCAAGTCGAGCTAGAGTAGCGCTGCCTCGACTAATGGGTTTATGGCGAACTTTATTTACTCCTGACACCTTGGTCCTCTGATTGGACAACTCCTGGTCCCGGGGTCATAGCTGTCTTGTACCAAACCCTAGGAGGTTCTGTCAGGCCACGTGCCCTTATCTGGTGCTCCGACCGTTCAGATTCCTTAATCTGCGCCTTTGGTTTGGGCCTGGCTTTCTCGGTCCACTCGCCATATCCTCTATAAATAGAGGCTCTCGAGTCACTTTCATTCATTTGTGCTCTAGGTCAGATCAATCGTCTCTCCTTAAATCTTGTAAGTCAGCTCTGCCTTCTTTTCTGTTCTTAATGTCAAACTCCACATCTTCCACTTCTGGAGCTCTCTTTCGTGGGGGGGACGAGGATGCCGAGGTGTTTGAGCTACCCAGCCCATCGGGTCGGAGGTCGGATGCTCCTGAGGGAAACATTCCCGAGGTGGCACCCCTCTGACAGGTCCCTCCTAGAATATTTGATCCCTCCCTCCCCACCTTCGAGGTTTTCGACCCGAGGAGCCTGGCCCAGGCTGGACTTCCTTGGTACGAGATTCTCGACTCGGGTGTTTCTCCTGATGCCGAGCACCTTCTCCGTACGTGGTTTATCCCGCCGGACCACGACGTTCGGGTCCCTAGGGCTGGTGAGCGTCCGCATCTCCCCCCGCCCGGGTACTTTCCCTTCTTCCTTGAGCAGCTTAAGAGCGGACTCCGCTTTCCTATCCCCCTTTCTTACCAGGAGTTCTCCCATTTTCATTGCGTTTCTCTGAGCCAGCTTACCCCCAACTCCTACCAGAGCCTAGTCTTTGTCACTGCCCTCTTTCGATCCTTGGATCTACCTTTCTCCCCTACCCTTCTTCATTATTTTTTCCAGGTTAAGAAAACCCAGTCTCCCGGGGTGTTTTACTTTGGTGCCCGGACATTTTATAAATTTTTAAATAACATCCCGAGCTCCCGTAAAGGATGGAAACAAACCTATTTTTTTGTCAAACCACCTCGACGCTGGGCCTGCCCCATGGCCTGGCGAGATTCCTTACCTGCCCCCCGATCCTTGCCCAAAAAATACAAAGAAGTCGTGTTCTTCCAAACATTTATTTCAACCATTGGGGCTCGGCGTTTCGATTCGGCTGCCCTGAGCTCCTATCCAGACGTCCCTGGTGGTACGTTCTTCCTATCTGGCCCCCGTTTATCATATTTACTTTTTCATATGTCTGACTGAGCCCTTTCTTTTACAGATAACATGTCTCTTTAGCAGCTGTTATCCGCCATGGCGTCTCAGAAGAAAGCGGGAAGAGGGGCGGCTGGGGCAGGCCCTTCGAACCAACCCCCTAGCGCCCCTGTTGTCATTCCAAACCCGCCATCCCCAGGGGCCAGCCCACCTCGCGCTGAAGAGGTTAGGGAGGAAGCCGGCCTGAGAAAAAGGAAAAGGGGCAAGGGCGTGGCCGGGGTCTCGATTCGGGAAGAAGTGGCTACTTCCCCGGTCATTCATGAGATCGACACCCCATCCGCTTCCCCCCGAGTCATCTGTCCGCTGCTCCCACCGACCCGGGGTCACCTGGGGTGCTAGTGGGTTATACTCGAGAGGTCAGCCTGATCAATTCTGCCCCATCAGGCCTCTCTGCCCAAATCGTTGAGTGTCTGACCTCCGCCGCCGATCAGCAAGTCCTGGCAGAGCAGAGGTGGAAATCCCTAGCATAGGAAGGCGTATCTCGGGCCCTATCGGTAAGTACTTTTAAAGTTGCCAGGATTTTTCCTTGCTGGATATAGAACTGAGCCCCCCCCCCCCCCCCCCCCCTTTTCTTCTCAGGGTCTGCACCGAGGATTATGGCCAAGGAGCGCGTAATAGGGCTCTGCTCGGCAAAGACCACGGCAGCTAGCCAGAGGTGGTCGTGCCCGGTGTCAACTCGGCTCGGGCGGCGAGCTTGAAGAGGACAGCACGGTATCCGTCATGACGACTTCCCTTGTTGGGCTGTAAAGGGGTCCCCAACTGACCGGGCCCAAATAAAGTTCGGGTCCCTAAACCTACTGGGCCTCCAGGGCTAGGGATATCAACGTTTAAATTTTATTTTTAGTCAATTTTTTTTAAATTGTATAATTAACTCTCAATCGTCCAAATGTGTCCTTTTTAAAAAAATTAAAGATACGTTATGTGGCATATCTGATGAATATTTATGTCCTAAAAATCAAATAATTTTTAAGAATGTTTGTACATGATAGCATGGATCTCAAGATTTATTTCCATTTTGAAACAAATGATATCATTTGGGGTAGAATGCACCACGATACCCGATATTTTGAATTGAAATGAGAAAAAGAGTTGCGCGAAATTGAATTCCAATCCCCGAGGAGGAAAAGGGTAATGGGAATTGGCACGCACAATAAAAGTGGGGCCCGCCACTCCCTCAACGGACCAAAACACTAAATACGGGTTTCCCCACAGCAGATCCGAGAAATGCGTTGATGCGTCTCCCACCCCTCTTTTCCATCCCCACACACACTTCCATACTCGCTTCCTCACTCGCGTTTCAACCACTCGTTCCCTTTTTAAGCTTTATTTTTATCGAGGAAAAGGATACAATGGTTAAAATTTTAACATCCACTTTAAATTGGCTTTTATATTTATTTCTTTTTAATTAAGATGATATTAGTATGCCACTTAATTCATTTTATTGAATTAAAAAATTAAAAGAATACGGATTAAGCCAAACCTTATGTGATATAAAACATGAGTTAAGGTACAATATAACGACAAATGCGTATAATGAAACTAAGTGTGTGTTTGCAAATGCTTTTGCAAACTGCTTATCAGTGTTTTATTTACGTACTTCTGCTATTGCTTCTCTAAAAATAAGCAGAAAAAAATAGAATTTGAGAAGCAGGTCATGACATGCTTTTGACTGCTTTAAGTTGTTTTGTGGCAATTTTGTAATTAATTAAAGTTTATTAAGCTGCTTTTTTATTTAAATAGCAAATACTAAATGCTTTTGCTTAAAAGCAACTTTTTCCAACTTTAAGTAAAAACAACGTAAAAGTGCTTTGAATAAGCAATTACAAACACACCCTCAATCCAACTAAAACTTCTCATACAACCAAAATGATTAAATACAACCAATAATTTTTTTACTAATTATTTGTCGGCTGATCGATTGGTCGGGTTGGAGGAGATTGGAGCGCTCCACCCGTGGAAGAAAGGTACAATGAAGTGATGGTTCGAATCTGGGTCATCGTGAGAAAAACCTGACGTGAAATCACCGTATTTAACCGACAAAACCACAATCGTGATGTGAAGCCTAAAATTGTTTGGGGCGTTTTAGACGCCAGGAGGTGGGTAGCAAAGGCAAGTGGGAGTCAGAGTGAAGGTTTTCGTTGGCCGGTGGAATCAGGGCCAAAAAATGATGAGATTTGTTGAAGAAATGCCGTGAATCTATTCCAACAAAATCAACGCAATTTGTGAACTGGACAATTATGTTGGGTCGTTGTATGTCGAGGGGTTGGTAACTGTGGAATTGAGTGGATAGGCTGAAATGGGGCCAGTGTCCGGCGGGATCTGGGACGACAACGAGACATGTTTTAAGGTCTGAATTTCGGTCATTTTAATAGTGGATGAGGCGGGCACTGATGGCGATGATAATGGGATATGAGGTTTATCTAGAGGAGGGCAACCCTTGTGGAAAGGTCAGTCGGCGATGGCATGTCGGAAAGGGCACGATGATCGTATATATTATTTAGGGTTTGGTGTTTGGTCTAGAGAAAAAATTTAAGTGAGAAAGTTTTGATTAATATAAATTCGCTTTTATATCGAGCATTGCAAGATTGGGTTTGTTTGTTTCTGCCCTGAAGGGTACTGCCTTTAGGGGCATCATCCATCATCCATAAGATTCCAAATGAACGGTGATGATGTCTCCCAAGGTCACTGCCTTTAAGGGCATCATCAAACAAACCACAAGATTGTTGGTGATCCTGAAAAGTAATTAATTTGAATAATTTAGTCAATTTCCTGTATTATTTGAAGTGTTGTACCTTCATAAATTATAATTAGAGATAACATAATTCATCTCAACTTTCAGTGGAATATTAACTAAAAAATTGCTTCTTAGCATCATTCTAAATTCTTTCAAATAATAATATTTATTATGTTAGGGTTGTCAGCTATTGATAGTGTATTTTAGATTGTTTATATATAGCACTTCTATGTTATTTTGACTTAAAGTCGAAAAAATTGATTGTAATAAAGAATATTGAATGCTTGATATTAAAATTAAAAAAAATAGCTTAATGACCTTCAATTTATTACAAAATGATCAACGTTAAACTTAAAAGCAGCCGAAAACATCTTATGATTCACTTATCTGCTTCTACTTTGACCTGTTTTTAAAAAAAACAATAACAGAACCAAGTAGATCAAACACTCATACTCTATTTTTTTACACAAAAAACAGATAATCACATTTTAAAAGCAAATCCAGAAATGTGATGCTTACTTTAAAATCTATATAGAACAACTTAAACACATTCAATAAAATAGTAGATGTGATATTTAAAATTTATATAAATTTAAATCCGTCCATCCAAATAGCATTGCTATATCGATTTCCAATCAATTTTGCATAAAATCCCCTTTTCACATTGTTTTCTGATTATTTTAACTCAAAATTCAGTTTTCAAACTTATCTACAAACACTATAGATAATAATTAAAAATTAAAAAAACTACTGAAATTTATTGAACTTCCTTAGAAAAAGATTGATGGTCCATGTAATGATTGGAGCGTGGGATCACGCGTGTGAAAGCATTTGAAGACGCAAGTGTTAACACAGCTCATATTTAACTTGGCATCTTTAACACAGTACCACTGTACACTACACTAGTAGCCCCAAGACCCACCCCAGCACCCTCCCCATGTCCTGTCTTTTCCACCACAACTATGAATCATCACTCAGCCACCTTCCATCTTGCAATGGGAAAAATTCTTGTATAGACTGGTTAGTTTATAATAAGATTTGATTTATACAAGAATTTTTCGTATCTTATATTTTATCTTTATTAGATTGTTGTATGGTAAGTTATATTCTGATTATTAATATTATTAGATTTGATAATTAATATTTATGTGTAAATAATAATATGTTTATTTCAAATTGTTAAGATTGGCTATGTATCTGATTAAATGATGAATTATTGTTATGCTCTCGGATCCTTATTAATGATATTATTTTTTATTATTATAATTCCATTAATTTTAATAATATTAATAAAATTTATGATTGAAATTATTATAATAAATTCATTATAAATTTTATTATTTTTAATATTATTAATTAAAATTCATTGTTATTTTTTTTACAATTTTGTTGTTATTATTAATAATAAGGGTAGATAAATGTTTTTTATCTTCGTGTAAAACAGGTTCAAGTAAAGATTATTTATAGCAACATTTTTATTAAATTATTTATCAATTGAAATAATATTTTATGTCATGATTATTAATAAATAATTACTCCATCACAAATAAATAATGTATAATTAGGAAAGATAGTTAATTGTAAGACTATTTATTGTAAGTAAACGCAGCACATATGTATAGAAAATCAACACCCCCAACTACTATATAATCCATTTTTTCCCGGTGTTCATTCGCCTTGTTCTATAGGGTAACAGTAAAGAGTACCTTTTTACTCTATATTTCCCTCTTCCACCTTGACCCAAGAACCAGTCTTTTTTAATTCTGGAGGATAGACAGAAGAATGAAAGATTTCAGGGTGGTGATTTGGGGTGTTTGCTGTTAGAAAAATGGTGTTGGCAGCGATAGTATTGGTGGAGAGATGAAGGAGAGACAGAGGTGGCAGCCGGAAGAAGATGCCCTCCTGCGTGCCTATGTTAAGCAATACGGTCCGAAGGAATGGAATCTCGTCTCCCAAAGAATGGGGAAACCTCTTGATAGGGACCCGAAATCCTGCCTCGAGAGGTGGAAGAATTACCTTAAACCTGGTATAAAGAAGGGGTCGCTGACCCCGGAGGAGCAGAGTCTAGTCATTTCTCTGCAGGCGAAGTACGGCAACAAGTGGAAGAAGATCGCCGCCGAAGTCCCCGGACGCACCGCCAAGCGTCTGGGGAAGTGGTGGGAGGTTTTCAAGGAGAAGCAGCTGAAGCAACTGCAGAAGTCGAAGAAGGGTAGTCAGGATTACGGCAATACGCCGGGTGTTTCCATCGCGAGCGGTAGTGTGTCGCCGGAGAAAGCCGCTCAGGGGAAATACGACCATATTTTGGAGACATTTGCGGAGAAGTACGTGCAGCCGAAGCTTTTTGCTTATCAGTCGCCGTCGACTATTCTTATACCAGGGGCTCTCCCGCTTCCCGACCCACCGCCGATTCTTTCCCTCGGATCGGCGGCGGCGACGACAGATACCGACCCGGTGAATCCCGTTTCCGCTACGGGCGTGGGGCTTCCTCCGTGGATGAATATTAACACCACCCCACCGACGACGTCATCTCTGACATCCTCTTCCTCCACTCCGTCCCCATCTGTAAGCCTGACGCTCTCACCTTCCGAACCGGCGGTCGTCGACCCGTCCCACCCGGATACAGTCATCCAGTCCCGGTTCTTCCCGGTTCAGCAGATGGGTACCTTGATTCAACTCTGCAAAGATCTGGAGGAGGGGAAAGAAAACTGGATGCGGCACAAGAAAGAGGCAACATGGAGACTGAACAGACTGGAGCAGCAGCTGGAATCCGAGAAGGCGCGGCGGAGGAGGGAGAAGACAGAGGAAATAGAGGCAAGGATAAGGTGCATAAGGGAGGAGGAAATTGCATTTCTCAGAAGAATGGAGGAGGAATATAGAGAGCAATTGAATGCATTGCAGAGGGATGCTGAATCCAAAGAGATGAAGCTAATGGAAGCGTGGTGCAGCAAACACTTGAAGCTGGAGAAGGTGCTTGAGCAGATTGGGATCCGTGCCTCTAATGGGGTTCTCCGCCATGCTACATAAATGATAGAAGATTTTGTACTTGGTAGTCCCAATCATCAACATGCTCGAGGATTCATCTGTTTTTCGGGTTTTTGATACGCTATGTTTATGGAATTTGAACAGTGGCTATATGTTCCTAAAAATCTTGTGATGAAATCGTATATTATGAAAAATGTAATAAAATAACTTCTTTTATGTCACAATTCGAATGAATATGCTGTAATCGATTTATTTGGAGTTCTTGTGTATGCTGCGAGGGACTGAGTGAGAATCAACCCATTGATCTCGCAAGGCAGGTCACACTATGTGGGTTTGGCTTGCTGCAGTTTCTGCTTAATAAAATTTGCTATTTAATTTTAAGGACAAGTGCAAACATTAACAAAGTCGTTGTAGTATAGTGGTTAGACATGCCCACGGTTTTTCAAAAACCGTGGCCCGGCCCGGAACCGTAACCGGGTCAACGGGCCGGTTAACCGTTGACCCGGTTCACGGTTCCGAACCGTAACCGGCCCGTCACTGTACGGGCCGGTTACGGTTCATGGGCCGAATTAACCGTTGAACCGCCGGTTTGAACCGGCGGTTCCAACCGCCGGTTAACCGGCGGTTCCAACCCTTATTAATTTTTTTTTTTTTTTTTTTTTTAGAAAGTTTTGAACGGCCAAGATCATATGTCCGTTGTATATCAACGGTCAAGATCTCCTGTCCGTTGCAATAGGTGAACCGGCGGTTCGTAACCGGCGGTTAACCGCCGGTTAATCCCATAAATTTTTTTTTTTTTTTTTTTTTTTAAAATTGAACGGCCAGGATCTTCTGACCGTTGTATATCAACGGTCAGGATCTCCTGACCGTTGCAATAGGATGAACCGCCGGTTACGAACCGGCGGTTAACCGGCGGTTCATCGATAAGAATTTTTTTTTTTTTTTTTTTTTAAATTCGATGGCTAGGATTATTTGACCGTTATAGATCGACGGCTAGGATTAAGTGACCGTTATTTTTTATGCTTATAAATATCCTCCATACCCATTTCATTTTTCATCAATCTTAACACAACTCTAAGTTTTCGATACATCATTTACTTGTATTATTTTTGAATTACTCAATGGAAGGTCCTAGTGATCCACGTAGAGGCAAAGGCAAAGGCAAAGGCAAGGTGACATATCTCGAAAGGGCCGAACCCGATGTTGATATTGATATTGATGATATTGAATTCACCGACGATGATCCTTTTGCTACACATGATACCCAAGAAAGTGCGCATCCAAATGTAAGATCTATACCTCCACTTAAATCATCGATTTTTACTAAACATTTTGAAAAGGTGACTCTTCCATCCGGAGAGATGCGTGCCAAATGCAAATATTGTACCACTACATATAAGTTTCAAAGTGGTGGTGGCTATGGATCTTTGAAGCGTCATATCGAAACAAAGCATCCAGTGGAGTTTGGTAATGATTCTTCTCAAACTCAACTATCTAGATTTCATTCCTCGAGTGAAGGTACCGACTCTCCACTTTTCAAATACACTGATGCACAATTAAGAGAATCTGTGGCAAAATTTATCTCTGTAGAACATCTTTCTTTTAGTATTGCATCTAGATTTGGTTTTGAAGATCTGTGTCATGAATCTCTACAACCTGCTGCTAAACGTGTTCCTAGGACCACAGTCACACGAACACTTAAAAAATTAGTTCGTCAACAAAAGAAAGAATTAGTTACATTATTTAGTAATTTGACAAATAAAGTTTCTATATGCTCTGATATTTGGAGTGATCATTGGCAAACTAATTCGTACATGGGTATTACTTGTCATTGGGTAGATAATTCATGGTCAATTCAAAAAAGGTTGCTTGCATATCGAGTGTTCAATGAATCACACACCGCACAAAATATTTCTCAACTGATTTGTGTAATTTTAGAAGAATATGGTTTAACTTCCAAAGTTTTTTCTGTGTCATTTGATAATGCTAGTTCGAACACATTGAGTATTGAAGATCTTAAACGTGTTTGTCAACCTGCTATTGGTGGTTTATTTTTTCATATTCGATGTATTTGCCATATTTTGAACTTATGTGTGCAAGATGGATTAAGATCGTTAGATAATCAGATTCAACCAATTAAAATGGCATTATCTTATTTGTGGTCCCATCCGAGTTTGATGAAACAATGGGGTAAGTTTTGTAAGGTTAATGGCATGCGACCTAGAAAATTTCCACGAGATATACCCACACGTTGGAACTCAACATATAAATTGCTAAATGAGTCATATGAATATAGAGAGTTATTGTGTTCATTTTTTGCACAACATGGTGGAAACTCTAATATTTATGTTTTTTCGCACCAATGGAATGTATGTAAAAGTATCTGTGAAATGTTGAAGGTATTTTATGATGCAACTGAACAATTATCTGGAGTTTATTATCCTACATCTCATTTAGTTTTGATGAACTGTTGTAATGTGGCACTTACCTTAAATGAAAATTTTTCTAATTATCTGTTAACCTCTTCTGTGGTAGCAATGAAGGTTAAATGGGAAAAATATTTTTATAATATTCCTGAACTGTTTCTAGTTGCTTTTGCTTTAGATCCTCGACTTAAATTGGATGTTTTGCATGAAATGTTAGTGATGTATTACGAGGCATTATCCCCCCCGGATGATATTTCCCCAATTGATTCTTCTATGGTAGTAAATCGTGTTAGAAATTATTTGCATGAGATTTATAGAGAATATAGTTTAAAATATGGTGTACAAGAAAATGAATCACAACTACAAGTTAGTGCTCAAAGTCATTCTAGTGGTATTAAACTCACCAAAGCACAACTTCTGTTAAAAGAACGCACTAAACGCCCCAGGGGATCATCAAGTTCCAGTCAGGAACTTGATAATTATTTCACGACTTCTTTTGATTTTAGTGAAGCAGATAGCGAGCAACAATTTGATATATTGCGGTGGTGGTCACAAAAGACACAAATTTTCCCGATTTTATCAATCATAGCAAAGGAAATCTTAGCTTGCCCCGTGTCAACTGTTGCTGTGGAACAAGCTTTTAGCGCAGGGGGAAATATTTTGGATGTAAGACGATCAAAAATGAGTCCAGATTCTTTAGAGGCACAAGCACTAATGGACGATTGGGCGAGGGCGGCAAAACGAAAACAAGGAATGGAATCAAGCTCGGACCAAGATGAATTTGATACCGAAGGAACTACTACGACGGGGACAGGTAACGGAAGTGATTGAGCTACGCCACTTCCAAAGGTAAGAAGGGTTAAAAGGTAAGAGAACTACGTGGGCTTTGATTCCTCTATACCCTAAGAGGATACGTAGGCAACTTAAAAAGTTCAAGCCCTCCCTCCCCTTACATTTCCTTTGTTTTTTTTTTATAGTAATTTTTAAATTATTTTAAATAAAATTTTAATTTTTTTTAATTTAAAAATATAAGGGTCGAACCGTAACCGTAACCGGCGGTTAACCGTAACCGTAACCGTAACCGTAACCGGCGGTTCACGAACCGTAACCGGAACCGTCTACGAAGGTTAAGGTTAAGGGTCGAGCTCTTTTGAACCGTCGAACCGGCGGTTCCGAACCGTCAACCGGCGGTTCACGAACCGTGGTCATGTCTAATAGTGGTAAGTATTCCCGCCTGTCACGCGGGTGACCCGGGTTCGATCCCCGGCAACGGCGATTCTTGTTTTATTGTTAGCTGCATTTTCAAAGCATGCGAATTTTAAATCGAGAATATAATGAAATAATCACTTTCATCAACAGTATAACGTTTTGAGAACAAGGCAATTACGCAAATAGTTAAATTAATTAATTCTTTTTTAAAAAATTATACAAAAATTCTATTTTCGTATATATATATTATCTTAAAAATATATATATATTATCTTTTATAATATTTCTAATTTGTTGCATTATTATAAAAATGTATTTCACTATATATTTATTATTTAATTATAAAAACATTGAAATATAGTACATTATTAACCATAATTGTTATTATTATTTATTTAATATTTAGCTTAATTTTGTCTTATAATAATAAAAATAATAATTTTATTATCAAAATATTTTCAAAACCATATAATATAGTACACATGCATCTCGCTCAATCACTAGAATAGTGTTAAAATGACAAGTATTTTCAAATAATGTTAATTATAAATTTACATGGAATTTAAATGCAACATAATTTTGTAATTTCTCCTCCCAATGAAAACACTTGATAACAAAACACCCTCTAATTTTTAATCCAAAATTGTGCTTAAAACTACAATGCATGTCCGGATCTATAAAGTTAAAGACCTTAATAAACCTCACAAAACATCTATAATATGGTAAAGGTGGAATGATACTGAAGATCTAGAATCCAGCCATCTGCAGTCATTGTTGTAGCTATGTAAAAATGACGAACTAGAGGACATAAAATTTGAAACATAACAACCTAAATTAAGAGAGAGACTGAGAGGGAGAAAGTTTACCATGGAGAACGAAGCTCCATAGTAGGGAAACGCCGTAATGATAAACCTATCATATTCGTTGTGTCTGAAAGGTCGTTGAGGAATCTGCAGTATAACAAAGAATCTCATTCATGGGGAAGATCCATTTACTGAGTTCAGTAGCAAACTGTTCAGTTCCACATACATCACATTTTGTGTTAGTCGAAAAGCAGAAACATAAACATCTTCTACCGTAATGAACAAGAGAACAAAGGGAAAAATTATAATTCTGCTTCATAGCAAAACATGCAAATAATAACTCCACCTCTTAAAAGGAGATTTGCAGGAAAACAATACAATTTCATAACCTAACAAAAACAAGAATGAGGCAGGAATTCCATTTGTCATACGAATCAAATAAAATTATTCAATGACTCCATGATTCTTGTGATTCCTCAACTTCTAAACACAAGATTCGTGTAAATGGCTACAAAGGCATAAAAACATAACTTCGTGATAGGTGAAATGCTAAAGTAGGTCAAATGAATGCAGCGGAATAAATTTACATCAAAACTTCAACAAGCCATTCTGCATTTTTGGACGACTCAGACAAGACGAAGCGCAAGACAAATCAATAAGTGTTATTGCACATAAATCCACTCACTTATTCAAGTCTTTGCACCCCTGATCTGAACAACCTGGTGCAACAAATAAACAAATTAATTTCTTATTGTAAAAAGGTGTCTACTTGACCAATTCCAATAACTATTCCTTACATCGAATATATACGTAAAATTATACTTACACAGGAAGCATACCTGTTGCTAAACATGTTTAATGAACCATAGATCATAATCCGTGCATTACTTCTAGCCTGCGATGCATAATTTCACGATATGCTAGATATATGTTGGCACTTTATGAATAATCTTACAAAATGTTGGAGAAAAAACATGAACCATATCATGATGCAATTTCAAATGTATCCTAACAAAAATGTTGATGGTAATTTACCGAACAAGGCAAAAATATAAAAAAAATGGATATAATTAACCTGCACAATTGAAACTAGAGAGATAGCAGTTCCGGTAAGAGATGGTGGGCTAGAAACCTTCATGTTCAGATTAGCAGAGTATGCAGAAGGAGACGCAGAAAGAACCTTCAAAACCTACAAAATGGATTGGGAACGACAGAGGAGAATCGCACAAAACCGATCATCAGTGAATGTTCAACCCTCTGTTTGTTCAATGAATTTTAGCAGTGAAAAAAACCAAAGAAAACATAATAATAATCTATATTACCAAGCTATTTTCTGGATTCAGTGAATGCCCAATACCTTTGAAAAGCACAGGGGCCTGTTTTGCAAATACCAAGAGTTACATAAAGCAGATACACAGTTAAGCAACACAAAATTATGAAAGCAGCATATGCAATAATACATGCAACAGTCATATGCCTCTCAATAACCCTCCCTTCATTTTTACACTCCATGAAAACATCAGATTGAATAAAATTTCAACATAAATATTCACAAATGCATGTGGAAGTTACAAAGTCTAGAAATGCAAGACTGTGAGTGACACCAGAATATGTAAAATCAATAAACCAATTATCAAAAACTGACCTCAATCATTTTACTTCCCAAAATAACATCAGATTGAATAAAATCGTCAGCTGCAATTAACGTGTGGTCTCCCTCAGTTTCTGAGACAGCATAACCAGAATGATCTATGACCACGTTGGTGGGACCCTGTGCAGTAGTGCAAACTCATAAACACCATAGATATCCAAAACACCAGGTAAACTAGCAGGTATATTGATGCATTACATCACAATTCACAACTAGGTAAATTGTTACAAGGAAAGATTGTGTGCTATATGGGAACTTCCATGCAATCATGTATTTACCATTATTGTAAATATTGTTTCAGGAAAGTCGATTATGTAAGTTAGGAAAGTGAATTAAGTTACCAGATTGTGTATATTGTAAACCTCATTATAAAGAGAAGGAGAATACTAGAGAGAAGATACCTTCAATTCATGTGTTCTGTCATGGTATCAGAGCCGGAAACCTAAAATCCAATTTTTTTTCCTCACTGCTGCGGGATCGTGCGCAATCTTCTGGGTTTTTCCTTTGGGTTCACAGATATTGGGATTTGCACGTCGTTCATCGTCCTTGTGCGATCGTTCATCATCTTTGTGCGGTCGTTCCTCGTCCTTGTGCGATCTCTCTTTGCTCTTCGTGGGTTTTGTGTGGGTTCCTGGTATTGCTTCAAATCTGTTGATTTTTCTCTGATAGTGATCTATTCCTCTTGCAGCCTTCGATCTTTTGGTGGTTTTGGTTTTGGGTTGCTCAACGTTCCTGTTGATCGTCGTGTTTGATTTTCATTCGTGGGTTTCCAGATTTAGTCTCTTGGTTTGTGAGTTTAGTTTGTTGTTTGGTTGCTTACGTCAATTGTCTCTTGGTTTGTGAGTTTAGTTTGCTGTTCGGTGGCTTACGTAGATTGATTTGGTACTGTTTGTTGGGTATCTTTTGTGTGGACAATGAATTTACATCCTAAATTTTTTTTGCGTTGTGCACCATGTCTACTGACACTCTCTCTATCAAACTAATGGGAAAGAATTATTCTGCCTGAGAGTTTCAATATCTGCATGTTTCTCAAGGGCAAGGTACTTTGGGGATATCTTGATGGCTCCTCTAAAGCTCCTACTGAGGGCAAAGAATTGTCTCAATGGGAAACGAATGATGCTCGAATTATTTCATAGATTCTTGGGTCCATTGATTCTCATATGGTTAACAATCTCCACTGCTTCACCACGTCCAAAACAATGTGGGATTATTTGAAACGTGTCTACTACTAAGGCAACACCGCTCAGCGGTTTCAACTTGAATTTGACATTGCGAATTATTCGCACGGCTCTCTGGCCATGAAGCAATATTACTCCGTCTTTCTCAACTTGTGGCGCGAGTATACGGACATTCTCTACACTACTGTGCCCCCAGAAGCTCTCCCTGCTCTTCAAGAAATTCATGAGGTTAGCCAACGCGATCAGTTTCTCATGAAACTGCGTCCTGAATATGAAAATACTCACGCTGGATTGCTGAACCGCGACCCTGTTTCATCTTTAGATGTGTGTTTTGGCGAACTAATGCGGGAAGAGCAACTGCGACGGCCCGTCCAGATGGGTCGCCCGTCGTATTCAATTGCTTGAATACAAGGCTTCACTCAATTCAATATCCGTATTCAATTGCTTGAATACAAGGCTTCACTCAATTCAATATCTTGTTATCACTTTGAACTTTTATTTAGCGGAAACGATTTAATTCTTATCGGATGTTTGACTTAATAATTTTTACCCGTGACTTTTATTTTAGAAACATTTGGACAGAGTCTCCTCTTAAAAATTGTGCCATGTGATCTACCAGATCACTACAACCACAATACCAAAATCAAAACATTAATTCAACTAAACCCAAGTAAGTCTCAATATCCAAAAACAACTAAAATCAAAATAAAGTACTCCATGTCTTCAAAATAAAACATAACCTCTCAACATAATTAACTTTCATTGCATAACTAAATACCCTATGCATCATCTAAGTCTTCAACTCCATCTGTAATATGTCACATTACAGGTAAATGTAAGTTGCAGCATTTTATAGTAAGCATAATAAACATTTGATAAAAATATTAAAACATCGTTTTTCATAATGTGACGAAAAATAATATACTTTCATATCCAAAATAACTTTCACACATATATGGTTTAATCCGAGCAGTCAACGAAACTAAATTTCACATAACGGAATCATAACGGAAATAACTGCACAGATAACCAACTAAACGTAACAGAAACGAATAACAATATCATATAATGTTTTAACATTATAGAATTAATCATTAAACATAGCCATGCTGTAATGAAACAAATGCATACTCAAATACGGATGTGACAATGATATCATTCCAGACTATACCCGCTGGAAGGGTATCGACAGATATTATACCCCCTCTGTCTTCGGGCAAAACGAAATGCGTTTCTTTATTCTCGTCGCCAACGAGCCGAAAGTATGCGCGTTTTTATCCTCGTCGCAATGCGAGACACAACGAAACGAAAATATCCACAGTTCACAAACCTCAAATCATATTCATCGAATCAAAACAAACATGGCCTTTCAAAATAGTTTTTCACACACAATAAAATGTTATTCAAAATTCTATTTTTCAACAAAATACATTTCTTATCAAAAATCATCTTTCAAAATAATTCTTGCATGCTTACTATCCGAAAATCATTTCAAAAATAAACAATACGAAATACTTAAAATAATTTGCGGAAAATTGCAACTCCCTTTACGTACCTCAAAGCTTCCTAACAACGATCAATCTACAAACCCCCCAAAATCTCCAAGATATCAAAGATTTCCTATTATCCATTTCAACATTATAAAAACCATACTCATTTAACTTGGTTCTAAAACAACCTACATAATCCTAACTCTTGAAATCCATCACCATTTTTGAATTAACATTCAAAATTCCAGAATATGTTTCGAACTAGAATTCCATTTCCAGAAAAATTTTCAGTAAATATTCAAACTAAATTCCAGAACATTTTCGACCTTAATTCCAGAAATTTTCAAACTCAAACAATACAAATTCTTTAAAAATCTTCAATATCATTTTCGAACAATACTTCCATCTCCACCATATTTTCGAATTCAAATTCAGTATAATCTTCGAACAGAACAGTATAAATTCTTCGAAAAAAAAAAATCATTTTCGAACTAATTTCCTAAACAATTTGTGTTCTTGACAAATTAAACTAATAACTACAGATTTAATCTAACTAACCTAACCATAACAAATAAAAAGCGAAACAGCAATTAAAATAAAAAACAGAAAGAATTTTGAAATAAAATAAAAAATCGAATTTCATACCAACTGATGTCCAAATCCGAATTCCTCTTGATTGCTTGCTACTACTTGGATTTGGAAGTGATTTCCGAAGTCAAAAAGAAAAAAAATCAAAATTTTCGAATCTGAAAACTTTCTGTGTTGAAGCTCGACGGAAATGGTTTTCGGTTTCCTGATGATAGACTACTAAATAGCTAATTGATGAGTAGGTGAAGGGGTGAGAGTTATTGGCTTGATGATGGGAGAAGAAGAGGCGTAGCAATTGAAGATGGTGAAATGAAGCGAAGGAAAACCGAGAGCAACGAAGAAGATGAAGAGAAGCGGACAAACGGAAGCGAAGGAATTGAAATTTAGGGAAAATAAAATCGTGTTCAACTTTACACGATTTCTCTTAATTTTTTTTTTTAAAATTAATATTATTATTATTACTAATATTATTGTTATTATTTAAATTAAAAATTTGGACCAATAATTTTCATTAAAATTGGGTCATTACAATCTCCTTACATTCTAAAAAGTTTCGTCCTCGAAACTTGCATAACATTTTACATCTGGATATTTAGCATATAGTTCTTCTTCTTTTTCCCATGTTGCTTCGTCAGGTGAATGATTGCTCCATTGAACCTTTGCAAAGGGAATTGTCTTAGTTCGTAGAATTCTTTCTTGACGGTCGAGTATCTTGACAGGATATTCCGAATATGTACACTCCTTGGATATCTCAATATCTGTTGCTTTAAGCACATGATTTTCATCTGAAACATACTTCCTGAGCATCGAAATGTGAAATACATTATATACTCGATCTAGTTCCGGAGGTAGAGCAAGTCGATAAGCCAAAGTTCCTATTCTTTCCAGAATTTCATATGGTCCTATGAATCTCGGACTTAACTTCCCATGCTTGCCAAACCTCATTACTCCTCTGAATGGTGATACTTTCAAGTATACCTTATCCCCTTGCTGGAACTCTAAATCTCGTCTGCGAATATCAGCCCAACTTTTCTGTCGACTCTGAGCTGTAAGTAACCTCTGTTTGATGATGGAAACATTTTCATTCGTGAGTTTGATCAACTCTGGTCCTTCCAATACCTCCTCGCCAACATCAAACCAACACTGTGGTGTTCGACATTTCTTCCCATACAAAGCTTTGAATGGTGCCATTTGAATACTGGATTGATAACTGTTATTGTACACAAACTCCGCCAGTTTCAGATGACGATCCCATTGTCCTTGCAAATCCAAAATACATGTTCTAAGTAAATCCTCGAGGATCTGAATCGTTCTCTCAGACTGTCCGTCCGTCTGTGGATGGAAAGCTGTACTGTATTTCAAATTCGTTCCCAACACAGATTGTAAACTCTTCCAGAATTGTGAGGTGAATCGAGCATCTCAATCAGATATGATACTGACTGGTATCCCATGTAAACACACCACTTGATCAATGTAAAGCCGTGCTAAATCGTTCATTGATGTAGTCTTCTTCATCGGTATAAAGTGAGCACACTTAGTAAGTCGATCAACAATAACCCAAACTGAATCCTTTTGTGTATTAGTTTTGGGTAATCCGATCACAAAGTCCATAGTAATATGCTCCCATTTCCAGTTTGGTATATCCAAGTTTCTCAGTGTCCCTGCCGGCTTTTGTCTTCCAACTTTCACTTGTTGACATACTAAACACTTGGACACAAACTTCACAACATCTTGCTTCATTCATGGCCACCAAAATAATGGTTTCATATCTTGATACATTTTATTCTGTCCTGGATGCATGGCCAATATTGTCTGATGTGAATCCTATAAGACTTCGCCCCTGAGTGTTGATACAGCTGGAACGAATAGTCTATCATTGAATCTCAAAGTCCCATCTTCATGCATTCTAAAACTTTCTTGGTTTGATTGAGCTTTTTGTAAGAAAGTCTGCCACATAGGATCCTTTGATTGTGCTTCCCTAATCCTGAGAATAAGATCAGGTTGCACCATGAGATTACACAACATCGTCGTCCCATATTGGTCGTCTCTTGATTCGACATTCAGATTTAACTTTGACATCTCGTCAATGAGTTTCTGTTGCGTAGTCAATAGCATTGATCCATAACTCTTCCTGCTTAATGCATCTGCTACCGCATTACTCTTTCCAGGATGGTAGTGCAATTTCACATCATAGTCTTTGATCAGCTCTAACCATCTTCTCTGTCTCATATTCAACTCCTTTTGAGTAAAAATATACTTTAAACTCTTGTGATCAGTGTAGATATCACATGTGGTTCCGTACAAGTAATGTCGCCATAACTTCAGGGCAAAAACCACTGCTGCCAGTTCAAGATCATGAGTGGGGTACCTTATTTCGTGTTCTTTCAACTGTCGTGAAGCATATGCAATCACTTTTCCATTTTGCATAAGCACACAACCTAACCCTTCCTTTGATGCATCACTGTAGATACAAAATCCTTCATGTCCATCTGGCAATGTAAGAATATGTGCCGTCCCATTCAAACTTTACTCCCTTTCTTGTTAACTTTGTAAGGGGTAATGCAACTCGAGAAAATCCTTCCACAAATTTTTGGTAATATCCAGCCAATCCCAGAAAACTTCGAATTTATGTTACTGATGTCGGAACTTTCCAATTGGTAATGGCTTGAATCTTTGCTGAGTCTACTCGGATTCCTTGAGTATCAATGATGTGTCCAAGAAATGATACATAATCCAACCAGAAGTCACATTTCTCGAACTTTGCAAATAATTGATATTGTCGTAGTCTCTCCAATGTCATCTTCAAATGTTCTTCATGTTCTTCCTTTGATTTGGAATAAATCAATATATCATCATTGAATACTATGATGAATTTGTCGAGCCATTCTCGGAATACATGATTCATTAATGCCATAAATGCTGCAGGTGCATTCGTAAGTCCGAAAGGCATCACCAGAAATTCATAATGTCTATATCTGGTTCGAAATGCAGTTTTGTGAATATCCTGCTCTTTGATTCTGAGTTGATGATATCCAGATCTCAAATCAATCTTCGAGAATATTTGTGCACCTTGTAATTGATCGAACAAATCGTCAATCCTTGGTAGCGGATATTTATTCTTCACAGTGATTCGGTTCAACTCCCTGTAGTCAATGCACATTCTCATGCTGCCGTCCTTTTTCTTTACAAACAGTACCGGTGCTCCCCAAGGTGACACACTAGGCCTTATGAAACCTTTATCTTGTAGTTCCTTCAATTGTCCTTTCAATTCTTTCAGCTCTGCTGGTGTCATCCTGTAAGGTGCTTTGGATATCGGTTCTGATCCCGGAATAATATCAATAGAAAATTCCGTGCTTCGAATTGGTGGCAGTCCTGGCAAATCCTCTGGGAAAACATCTGAGAATTATTTCACCGTGCAAATCTTATTTATTTTTGCTTCCACCTCAGAGACATTGCCACAAAATCGTTCACGCAAGCTCACGCCTTCATAACAGATCTCTTTACCCGAATTCGTTTGTAGGGTTATGGTCTTTCGGTAACAGTCAATGCGAGCCTTTGCACTACTCAACAATCCATTCCAAGAATTATGTCAAATTCTTTCATGTTGATGATGAACAGGTTGGCTTTGAATTCTTCGCTTTCCACGATCAGTGTTACATCATTGCATACATATTTAATTGTGACTGTCTTTCCTAATGGACTCAATACTTGCATTAAATATAACAGTGGACTGAAGTGCAAATCAAGTTTCTCCACACAAGACTCAGAGATAAAAGAATTTGAGGCCCCAGAATCAAATAACACATAAACATCTTGATTCAAGAATTTAAATTTACCTTCGATCAACTCATGACCTCTTCAGCACGGACAACATACAATCTAGTTGGATTGCGTTGTTGTTGTCCACGTGGTTGATTTGTTCCTGAGGTTTGTTTCAGACTGGGGCAATCTCTAATCCGATGTTCTTTAGATCCACATTTAAAGCAACCTCCAGAGTTCCAGTAACATTCCCCAGTATGACTCCGATTACACTTGGGACAAACTTCATTCTTCTTAGTTTCAACGATCATCTGTCTGCGAGCTGGCGGTCTCTGATCTCTGTTTCTGAATTCAGGCTTTCTCTTTCGATTTTGAGGAGTCTCTAGATTTCTCAGTTCAGATTCCACGAACAATGCCCTCTCCATGAGTATATCAAATTTGGTATCCATGAGAGGTGCTACTTTGAGCCTGATGCCAGTGCGAAGACCTTGTCTGAACCTTGTAATCTTGCTGTTCTCAGACTGCAAATACAAAGGACAGAATCTGCCAAACTCTTGGAACTTCCTCAGATATTCCAGCACAGTCATATTCTCGGTTTGTCTCAGCCTCAAAAATTCATCTTCTTTAGCCATTCGGACAGCGTCAGGAAAATATTGTTGCAGAAATTTCTCTCTAAAACTCACCCAGGTAATGGAGTTTCGTTCCATACTTACTTCCACTGAGGTCCACCAGTGCTTTGCATTTCCTTCCAGAAATGGAGTCACCACTGTAACTTTTTCTTCATCAGCAATGTTTATAGCCTTCAGTAATTCTTCAATCTTAGTCATCCATTCTTCAGCTTTCATTGGATCAGTCTCGTTTCCAAAGTACGGTGGTCGGAGTGCCCGGAATCTCTCAAATTCAGTCCTTCTCGGTGGTTCCGGCTGTAGTGGTGCCGAAACAACATTTTGTTGCAACACTCCAGCTATGATGCGACATATGTTCGTGATGTCCACCTCATTCATTGATCCCACGTTTATATTTGGGATTCAATCTTGACCTTCTCCTGAGTCGCGATTCGAGCCCTGCTCTTGGCTACCACTCTGATTGCTACTGGTTCTTCCTCTAGCCATTTGAAATCTTAAAATGAAAGTGAAATTTATCGTAAGATTCGTAAACAAAGAAGATAGATAGTCAAACCTAAATAACTTCATTCTTAAGTTCAAAAGTCTAATCCCAAACATATAACAAAGATCTAATCCAAACAAATAGCAAAGGTCTAATCCAAACTTATAAACTAAGGCTCTGATACCAACTGTGACGGTCCGCCCAGACGGGTCGCCCGCCGTATTCAATTGCTTGAATACAAGGCTTCACTCAATTCAATATCCGTATTCAATTGGTTGAATACAAGGCTTCACTCAATTCAATATCTTGTTATCACTTTGAACTTTTATTTAGCGGAAACGATTTAATTCTTATCGGATGTTTGACTTAATAATTTTTACCCGTGACTTTTATTTTAGAAACATTTGGGCAGAGTCTCCTCTTAAAAATTGTGCCATGTGATCTACCAGATCACTACAACCACAATACCAAAATCAAAACATTAATTCAACTAAACCCAAGTAAGTCTCAATATCCAAAAACAACTAAAATCAAAATAAAGTACTCCATGTCTTCAAAATAAAACATAACCTCTCAACATAATTAACTTTCATTGCATAACTAAATACCCTATGCATCATCTAAGTCTTCAACTCCATCTGTAATATGTCACATTACAGGTAAATGTAAGTTGCAGCATTTTATAGTAAGCATAATAAACATTTGATAAAAATATTAAAACATCGTTTTTCATAATGTGACGAAAAATAATATACTTTCATATCCAAAATAACTTTCACACATATATGGTTTAATCCGAGCAGTCAACGAAACTAAATTTCACATAACGGAATCATAACGGAAATAACTGCACAGATAACCAACTAAACGTAACAGAAACGAATAACAATATCATATAATGTTTTAACATTATAGAATTAATCATTAAACATAGCCATGCTGTAATGAAACAAATGCATACTCAAATACGGATGTGACAATGATATCATTCCAGACTATACCCGCTGGAAGGGTATCGACAGATATTATACCCCCTCTGTCTTCGGGCAAAACGAAATGCGTTTCTTTATTCTCGTCGCCAACGAGCCGAAAGTATGCGCGTTTTTATCCTCGTCGCAATGCGAGACACAACGAAACGAAAATATCCACAGTTCACAAACCTCAAATCATATTCATCGAATCAAAACAAACATGGCCTTTCAAAATAGTTTTTCACACACAATAAAATGTTATTCAAAATTCTATTTTTCAACAAAATACATTTCTTATCAAAAATCATCTTTCAAAATAATTCTTGCATGCTTACTATCCGAAAATCATTTCAAAAATAAACAATACGAAATACTTAAAATAATTTGCGGAAAATTGCAACTCCCTTTACGTACCTCAAAGCTTCCTAACAACGATCAATCTACAAACCCCCCAAAATCTCCAAGATATCAAAGATTTCCTATTATCCATTTCAACATTATAAAAACCATACTCATTTAACTTGGTTCTAAAACAACCTACATAATCCTAACTCTTTGAAATCCATCACCATTTTTGAATTAACATTCAAAATTCCAGAATATGTTTCGAACTAGAATTCCATTTCCAGAAAAATTTTCAGTAAATATTCAAACTAAATTCCAGAACATTTTCGACCTTAATTCCAGAAATTTTCAAACTCAAACAATACAAATTCTTTAAAAATCTTCAATATCATTTTCGAACAATACTTCCATCTCCACCATATTTTCGAATTCAAATTCAGTATAATCTTCGAACAGAACAGTATAAATTCTTCGAAAAAAAAAAATCATTTTCGAACTAATTTCCTAAACAATTTGTGTTCTTGACAAATTAAACTAATAACTACAGATTTAATCTAACTAACCTAACCATAACAAATAAAAAGCGAAACAGCAATTAAAATAAAAAACAGAAAGAATTTTGAAATAAAATAAAAAATCGAATTTCATACCAACTGATGTCCAAATCCGAATTCCTCTTGATTGCTTGCTACTACTTGGATTTGGAAGTGATTTCCGAAGTCAAAAAGAAAAAAAAATCAAAATTTTCGAATCTGAAAACTTTCTGTGTTGAAGCTCGACGGAAATGGTTTTCGGTTTCCTGATGATAGACTACTAAATAGCTAATTGATGAGTAGGTGAAGGGGTGAGAGTTATTGGCTTGATGATGGGAGAAGAAGAGGCGTAGCAATTGAAGATGGTGAAATGAAGCGAAGGAAAACCGAGAGCAACGAAGAAGATGAAGAGAAGCGGACAAACGGAAGCGAAGGAATTGAAATTTAGGGAAAATAAAATCGTGTTCAACTTTACACGATTTCTCTTAATTTTTTTTTTTAAAATTAATATTATTATTATTACTAATATTATTGTTATTATTTAAATTAAAAATTTGGACCAATAATTTTCATTAAAATTGGGTCATTACAATCTCCTTACATTCTAAAAAGTTTCGTCCTCGAAACTTGCATAACATTTTACATCTGGATATTTAGCATATAGTTCTTCTTCTTTTTCCCATGTTGCTTCGTCAGGTGAATGATTGCTCCATTGAACCTTTGCAAAGGGAATTGTCTTAGTTCGTAGAATTCTTTCTTGACGGTCGAGTATCTTGACAGGATATTCCGAATATGTACACTCCTTGGATATCTCAATATCTGTTGCTTTAAGCACATGATTTTCATCTGAAACATACTTCCTGAGCATCGAAATGTGAAATACATTATATACTCGATCTAGTTCCGGAGGTAGAGCAAGTCGATAAGCCAAAGTTCCTATTCTTTCCAGAATTTCATATGGTCCTATGAATCTCGGACTTAACTTCCCATGCTTGCCAAACCTCATTACTCCTCTGAATGGTGATACTTTCAAGTATACCTTATCCCCTTGCTGGAACTCTAAATCTCGTCTGCGAATATCAGCCCAACTTTTCTGTCGACTCTGAGCTGTAAGTAACCTCTGTTTGATGATGGAAACATTTTCATTCGTGAGTTTGATCAACTCTGGTCCTTCCAATACCTCCTCGCCAACATCAAACCAACACTGTGGTGTTCGACATTTCTTCCCATACAAAGCTTTGAATGGTGCCATTTGAATACTGGATTGATAACTGTTATTGTACACAAACTCCGCCAGTTTCAGATGACGATCCCATTGTCCTTGCAAATCCAAAATACATGTTCTAAGTAAATCCTCGAGGATCTGAATCGTTCTCTCAGACTGTCCGTCCGTCTGTGGATGGAAAGCTGTACTGTATTTCAAATTCGTTCCCAACACAGATTGTAAACTCTTCCAGAATTGTGAGGTGAATCGAGCATCTCAATCAGATATGATACTGACTGGTATCCCATGTAAACACACCACTTGATCAATGTAAAGCCGTGCTAAATCGTTCATTGATGTAGTCTTCTTCATCGGTATAAAGTGAGCACACTTAGTAAGTCGATCAACAATAACCCAAACTGAATCCTTTTGTGTATTAGTTTTGGGTAATCCGATCACAAAGTCCATAGTAATATGCTCCCATTTCCAGTTTGGTATATCCAAGTTTCTCAGTGTCCCTGCCGGCTTTTGTCTTCCAACTTTCACTTGTTGACATACTAAACACTTGGACACAAACTTCACAACATCTTGCTTCATTCATGGCCACCAAAATAATGGTTTCATATCTTGATACATTTTATTCTGTCCTGGATGCATGGCCAATATTGTCTGATGTGAATCCTATAAGACTTCGCCCCTGAGTGTTGATACAGCTGGAACGAATAGTCTATCATTGAATCTCAAAGTCCCATCTTCATGCATTCTAAAACTTTCTTGGTTTGATTGAGCTTTTTGTAAGAAAGTCTGCCACATAGGATCCTTTGATTGTGCTTCCCTAATCCTGAGAATAAGATCAGGTTGCACCATGAGATTACACAACATCGTCGTCCCATATTGGTCGTCTCTTGATTCGACATTCAGATTTAACTTTGACATCTCGTCAATGAGTTTCTGTTGCGTAGTCAATAGCATTGATCCATAACTCTTCCTGCTTAATGCATCTGCTACCGCATTACTCTTTCCAGGATGGTAGTGCAATTTCACATCATAGTCTTTGATCAGCTCTAACCATCTTCTCTGTCTCATATTCAACTCCTTTTGAGTAAAAATATACTTTAAACTCTTGTGATCAGTGTAGATATCACATGTGGTTCCGTACAAGTAATGTCGCCATAACTTCAGGGCAAAATTCTATTTTTCAACAAAATACATTTCTTATCAAAAATCATCTTTCAAAATAATTTTTGCATGCTTACTATCCGAAAATCATTTCAAAAATAAACACGAAATACTTAAAATAATTTGCGGAAAATTGCAACTCCCTTTACGTACCTCAAAGCTTCCTAACAACGATCAATCTACAAACCTCCCAAAATCTCCAAAATATCAAAGATTTCCTATTATCCATTTCAACATTATAAAAATCATACTCATTTAACTTGGTTCTAAAACAACCTACATAATCCTAACTCTTTGAATCCATCACCATTTTTGAATTAACATTCAAAATTCCAGAATATGTTTCGAACTAGAATCCCATTTCCAGAAAAACTTTCAGTAAATATTCAAACTAAATTTCAGAACATTTTCGACCTTAATTCCAGAAAATTTCAAACTCAAACAATACAAATTCCTTAAGAATCTTCAATATCATTTTCGAACAATACTTCCATCTCCACCATATTTTCGAATTCAAATCCAGTATAACCTTCGAACAGAACAATATAAATTCTTCGAACAAAAAAAAAAATCATTTTCGAACTAATTTCCTAAACAATTTATGTTCTTGACAAATTAAACTAATAACTACAGATTTAATCTAACTAACCTAACCATAACAAATAAAAATCGAAACAGCAATTAAAATCGAAAACATAAAGAATTTCGAAATAAAATAAAAAATCGAATTTCATACCAACTGATGTCCAAATCCGAATTCCTCTTGATTGCTTGCTACTACTTGGATTTGGAAGTGATTTCCGAAGTCAAAAAGAAAAAAAATCGAAATTTTCGAATCTGAAACTTTCTGTGTTGAAGCTCGACGGAAATGGTTTTCGGTTTCCTGATGATAGACTACTAAATAGCTAATTGATGAGTAGGTGAAGGGGTGGGAGTTATTGGCTTGATGATGGGAGAAGAAGAGGCGTAGCAATTGAAGATGGTGAAATGAAGCGAAGGAAAACCGAGAGCAACGAAGAAGATGAAGAGAAGCGGACGAACTGAAGCGAAGGAATTGAAATTTAGGGAAAATAAAATCGTGTTCAACTTTACACGATTTTCTTAATTTTTATTTTTTTTAAAATATTAATATTATTATTATTACTAATATTATTGTTATTATTTAAATTAAAAATTTGGACCAATAATTTTCATTAAAATTGGGCCATTACAATCTCCGTGTTCTAAAGGAGGGGTGATTGTAATACCCTTGTCCCACATTGGTTGTGGATGAAAATGTAAAGTGGTTTATAAAGGCTTACAATGGACTATTATAGCAACTTGGGTTAACCATTTTCGTAGAGCGAGGACGGATACGAAGTAGTTGCTATAAGAGCCCATTGTGCAGTCGCGCTTGCGCGGGCCTGGGCCCGGGGCGTGACAGCAACGTTTGGCCACTCATGCCACTCTTAATTCTTCTCCGGCTGCTTCTGAAGTTGTTAATGTTGCTTATGCTGCACACGGCAAGCCTCACAGTCGTGGTTCCCTTCAGTGTTACAACTGTAAGGGTTACGGCCACATTGCTCGGAATTGTGACAAGAAATTTTGCAATTATTGTAAACAAAAGGATCACATCATTGCTGACTGCCCTACGCGTCCTCAGAATCTGCGTGTCAAAGCATTTCATGCGGCTGCTTCTCCCTCTACCTTGGGTTTTGACTCGGCTAGCTCCACTCTTCCAGCCGCTACTTCGCAGCCCCTTACACCTGATTTGGTTCAACAGATGATCCTTTCAGCTTTCTCTGCTCTCGGTCTTCAAAACAGTGGTAAGATTGTTTCATCTCCTTGGTTTGTGGATCTGGAGCGTCAAATCATATGACTAGTTTTCCTAATTATTTGCACAAAATTCGCAAATATATTGGTACTCAATATATTCAGATAGCTAATGGTCATACTCTTCCAATTACACATGTCGGTGATATTAACCCTTCCTTCCCTGATGTATTTATATCTCCTGGACTATCTACGAATTTGATCTCCGTCGGTCAATTGGTTGACAGTAATTGCACTGTGAATTTCTCACATGATGGTTGTCTTGTGCAGGATCAGGTGTCGGGGAAGGTGACCGCGAAGGGGCCTAAAATGGGACGTCTGTTTCCTCTGCAGTTTACCGTGTCACCTACTTTATCTCTGTGTTGTTTTACTGTTTCGAATAAGCCTGTTTGTTGGCATAACCGTTTGGGTCATCCAAATAATGTTGTTTTATCTCATTTATTGAAGCATGGTTTTTTGGGGAATACATCTCACTTCTCTACTTCTTCCTTATTGCTTTGTTCAACTTGCAAACTTGGGAAAAATTAGATATTACCATTTCCAACTCATGGTAGTCGTGCTCATGCCCGTTTTGAGCTTATTCATAGTGATATCTGGGTCTTGCTCTTGTTACTTCACATGTTAATTATAAGTATTTTGTGACTTTCATCGATGATTTTAGTCGATTTACATGGGTGTACTTCCTTCGTTCCAAGGCTGATCTTTTTACCACTTTTGAGACTTTTGTTGCATATATTGACACACAATTTTCTACCACTATTAAGTGTCTTCGCTCTGATAATGGGAGTGAATATATGTCTCAGGCCTTTCAGACTTTCTTGCACCAGAAAGGCATTGTCTGTACACGTTCTTGTCCCTATAGTCCTCAACAAAATGGTTTAGCCGAACCCAAAAATCGTCGCTTGTTAGACATGGTCTGAACCTTGCTCTTAGAGTCTTCAGTTCCGTTCACCTTTTGGGTTGAGGCCTTATCTACGGCCGGTCTACCTTATTAACCGTCTTCCATCTCAAACCTTGAACTTTGAGTCTCCATATTTTCGCTTGCATGGCACACATCCAAACTATCATCCACTTCGTACCTTCGGTAGTACGTGTTTTGTTCATCTACCCTCTCACGAGCGCCACAAACTTCCGCTCAATCTGCTAGATGTGCTTTCTTGGGCTATAATACTACTCACAAGGGTTATGTGTCTTATGATGCGGTATCTACACGAATGCGTATTTCTAGAAATGTTACTTTCTTTGAAAATCAATACTACTTTCAGCATCATGCTCCTTCATCTGCCCCAGTGTTACTTCCTCGTTTTGATCAGGTTGTGACTTCTCCTGGACGTTTCAAACCAGACATTGTCTATACGCAGCGCCAGGACCCTATCTCACCACCTCCTCCCAACCCTGATCCACCTCTCGAACAAATTGCTCTTCGCTGTTCCCCGCGACATATCCGTCCTCCTGCAAGGTATGGTCTATTCGCTACTTTGGCCGATATTGTTCTTCCTCAATCTTATTCGCAGGTTGCCAAGCAAGCTTGTTGGGTGAAAGCAATGCATGAGGAAATTCAAGCTCTGTTAGAAAATCATACATGGGACCTTGTACCTTGTCCTGCGGCGATTGGTTCTAAATGAGTGTATTCTATTAAGATGCGTTCTGATGGGACTCTTGAACGTTACAAAGCTCGACTTGTGGCAACGGGCAACCATCAACAAAACTTGTGTTTTTTATACTAATATGTCCACTTAGTATGCAGATTTTATGATTGGATAGTGGATTAAATAAAGAAAATCGAATGTGCAAAATGTGGACTGGATCGCCCCAGGCGATGGCAGCCAGGCGAGGCATCGCCACGCACATCGACTGGAGCGACGCCGAGGCTCGCGTGCAGGGGGATTTTGCCCTAGGCGTTGCGTTGATCGCCTGAGGCGATGGCTGCTTCATTTGAGGCGATGGAAGATTTCGAGCTGCTGAGTCTACGGCATTGATTTATGCAACTGATCGCCTGAGGCGATGCGTGATTTGTGCTGACCGTTGGGGCGCGGCGATGTGATCGTCTGAGGCGATGGCTGAGGCGATCGACTAGTGATTTTAGCCTTTTGTATAGCAACGGCTAGTAGGAGCCTAGGGGGCCTCCTACACTATAAATATTGATGCTTTGGAGCATTTTGAAGATAAGAAACAAGCCTACAAACTTCTACAAAGCTTTGATAATTCAAATTTCTAATAGCATTACAATCTCCATACATTGTTGTTGTATTGGAGTTTGTAATTCATTCTTTTTATTAGAGTCTTGTTCTCTTCGTGTTTGGTACACCGTGAAGGTGTTTGTTGAGTTGTTGTAAATGTCCTCCAACACCAAAGCAAGTTGGAAATTGTAAAGTCATCAACAAGTAAAGTTGGTGCATGTGTTGTGGCTATCCTTGGAGCCCTTAAGGCCAAGAAGACTCGTGAAGAGTGTTGGTAGCTTGTGAAGAGCTTTGTGTACTCGTGAAGAGTAGTGTGCTCGTGAAGAGCTTTGTGTACTCGGGAAGAGTTGTGTTGTGGCTAACTTGGAGCCTTCAAGGCCAAGATCATTTGTTCTAGTGGAACCTCGGTTGGAGGTTATCTAATCGGGAAGAGGGGACGTAGGCGATTCATCGCCGAACTTCTATAACAAATATCCTTGTCATTTACCGCTTTATTTCATTACGCATTTATTTATTTGTTTAGTTCTTTATTTTATTTATTTATCGATTGACTTAAGCCTTCCGCAAGCGCAAACTCTTTTATTTTGCAAACTCATTTTAAAAAGCTAAAGTAGCCAAGGAATCTCATTCACCCCCCCTCTTCGATTCCAACAAAAGTGGTAAGCATCTTCATTGTTGAAAGTTGATCATGTAAGGGTTGAGTTTGAGTTGTTGTGTTTAGGAAGAAATGGCATGTAATGATGCTTTTGTTGGGTTGATGTTTTGTGTTGCTTTTGGTAGTTTAATGGAGTTTATAGTATGTTTGGTTAATGGAGTTTGTTGGTTTATGATGGATGTTGGTTTAGCATGAAGTTTGTACACAAAAATGGAGTTTTCTCGCTTAAACAGGGCTCGCCGATCGATCAGTGCGGAGCCACCGATCGATCGCGCGAATGAGAAGCCAAATGTGAGCGATGAAACAGGGCTTGATCGATCGACGAAGCTCCCCGATCGATCGAGCGAGGCAGCGATTTGGTACCAAAATCTGATTGCCTCGCGATCGATCGGCCCAATCTCGCGATCGATCGCGAGGCATGAATAGTGGAAATATTGATTTTTGGTTTAATTGATGGGATTTGGTTTATAAATTGGCTTCTAATATTGGATTGTGTGATTGTGTAAAGCCTTCCCAGGTGCCACCACAACAAAGGAGATAAAGTCCTACCAAATTCTACATTTTGGAAAGGTACGTAGGGAGATGTACGGGCACCAAACAGTAACATGTATTTTGTATACATACTGGACTATGCATTGAGGTTGCACATATATGTTGAATTATGCATTGTGGTTGCATATATATGTTGGATTATGCCTTATGGTTGCATACATATATGTTGAATGCTTGGTGCACATCCCATGAGTCATTGTTATGTTCAAGTGAATATTTTAAATGCTTTGCCGCTAAAATGTTGAAGCAAGGGTAAATGCCGCATGTCACATTTAAAGCGAGGTTATTCGATGCCGCTGATATGTCGAAGCGAGGGGTATTAGTGCCGCGGTCATGACAAGCGAGGTGCATTAAAATACATTGTTATAACTTGACTAGGGATTGGTTATTGGTATTAATGGAATGGTGATATGCCATGACATTTGGGAAACTGAAATATAATCAATTGATTATAATTATGAGTTATGGTACATGGACAACCAAAGGGAGCATTTTAAATGCATTGGATACAGGAAGTGCTTTGTATTTATGGTTTATGCATTTACTCATTATAATCATATTGTAATGAACATGGATTATTATATGCTCATGGTTTGGGTTGTTCCTGTAGGTACATTTTGACATGGAGGGCTAAGGACGGGGTTGATGCGATGAGCTTTGTGAGGAGTGCTATCAGTATAGCAGTATATGATTATTTTGTATAGTCTCTACTCTAGGAGTAGTGTAAAGCTATAGCATTAACATTCATTTACTGGGAATGCAATTAATCTTTTGGAATTTTATTTTTGGCATTGTAATCATTTAAGCTTGAGGCATCAACAAAACCCTTATACTCTGATTTATGCACGTTTAGTTCTCCTCATGTCTTTAATTCCGCACTTAAGGTAGTGATGCCTTACATCAATATTGAATGAAACTTTGTGAAAACTACTAGCCTTCGATTTTGGTAATCTATTGCTATCACACGTGTATTTGACTTTATCTCTCAATCTCAGTCTGAAATCCACGGTATAATTTACTATATCGTATTGCAATATCCTATGGTCAATGTAATCACAATAAATAATCATTCAAAGGTGATCAATCCTTCAAAAGCATGAAGAACAATAAATTATACGCAAAGAACTAATAGAGTTCAATCATCAAATCGTCAAATCATAGTTTCATGACAAAGGTTCGTCCAACCTCGATAAATAAACTTAGTTCAACATAATAACGTGAAAAACAAAAAAAAAACTAAGAATTAAAGAAAAAGAAAAACTCACAGCGTCGACTCCGGTCGTAGATCCTCGCTTCCTTCTCAATCGCCTCTTGAATCTCCTTTTTGAAGATGTTCCAAATCCTAGGATGTTTGATGGATGGATGTGGATGTTGGTGAATGTGGAGGATAGAGTAATGGAGGCCCTTCCTAGGGTGTATAAGTCTGATTCTAATGTGATTTTTGTGTCCAATTTATAGAGGAAGTGGAATATTAAACTTCCTTGTTGGACACAAACTGTATAAGGAATTTATTTTTCAGAAAAATCGTCTGGGCGATCGATCGGCGCTGACGACCGATTGATTGTGGAAAACTTTTGGTCGGGGCGATCGGTCGCCGTTGATGGAGAGATCGATCGCCTCATCTGATTTTTTTTCTTTTCTTCCTGTCTTCGACGTGTTCGCTCGGTTTGGTCATTTTTCATCATTTTGGCTCATTTTCTCTACTTTTATGTATTCCAACATTGATTCCTGAAACATAGAAATATATACCAAAAAGCGTAAAATCGTCCAGGAATCAATACGAAAACCATTAGAAAATCACATCTAAATAAGTGTAAAAACGACACTTATCACTTAATCAGCATACAAATCGTGGGAATTTTTAAGATGGGAGAGTTTGAAGCTTATGTCGATAAAAATAAATCATTATCCTTTTGATAAGAGAAAGTTCAGATTTTGATCGACTGATATTTTGTTTGGGTTGAATACTGATTATATTTTTTCAAATATTGCGAAACTTGTGTGAATTTTCTTGATTTCATTAAAAAAAAAAAGGGAAAATGTTGTCCCAAAAACTTCCAATTAGGAGATTTTGGGAAAGTATAAGCCAGCCCGATTCCTTAGTCATGATGGTAAACATGTGATATATGATGGATACAAATCCTATGTATTGACCAATCCCAACAGAGTATACATTGAGGAATGTTTGATATAGCTATCGATAAGTTTAGTTTCCCCTGTGTAATTAAGGCTTGTCCAGATTTTTTTGGTTTTAAAACCTATTCACGGGTTGCTGCCTAAACATGTACTGAAGTTAGATTTGTTTATAGGGAGTGCACTGATGCATAGTTATTTGAAACATGGATTGATCAATGAAACAGTTGCAGTGTTTGGTAGATTGCCTCATAAAGATGATACTGTTAAACCTCGATAAATGAATATTCGATAAAGTAATAACATCGTTTATATAATAATTTCTTTCGATCACGACTTGGGCTAATGGACTAAAGCAATAACCCCGCTAATGCATTAAGTAATAAAAATATTTAAATCCTTAAGGGCCCAATAAAAATATAAATTAAAAATTATAGAATTATATATATATATATATATATATATGTATATATATATACATACATACATACATACACCAAAATCTTTCATTCAATCAACAATACTCATACAAAAAATCATTTCTTCTAAAAAAAACACATATATTGTTGATTGTTTCTCTTTCCACCTGAACCAAAATGAACATTATTCTTAAATTTTTATAGTGCAGACACAACTTCTAGTATATTTTGCTCATGTTGTAGTAAGTAGTTGTTTAAGGTGACCATTGCTTGAAATGTCTCTTTTGAAGATATATTTGCGAAAACGCGACTATCATCTAGCTCTGGATCATTTTCATCATCATTGTTCATTAACGACTGGATAATTTCTTCGTCTGTAGGCGATTACATAACTGCATCATTCTCGCTGTGATAGTTCAAAAGATGTTCGACATCCATCACATTTCTATAGCGTAAATTAGAAATGACATCACTTAATCCTTGGATGTCTTCATCTAATTGACCAACTTCTAGTTCAGGAACATTATCTTCTTCTGACTGACTCTTGCAATGTCGAAAATAATTTGTAATTGTTGTTGCCTTCACATCAAATTTCCAAGCCATGCTTGCAAAATCAATAGCATTCAAAATATTAATTTTTCAGGATTTGGTGCTTCAACCTCAGGACCCTGCAAGATGTTAGAATAAAAATGACGACAATAATGAGCTTTCAATGCTCGAATAATCCCAGCATCACATGGTTGAATCTTAGACGTTGTGTTAGGAAGCAAGAAAAATAACTCTACATTTCTTAAGTCTTTCACTACCTTTGGATGAGTTGGGCAATGTCTATTATCAAAAGAACCTTTCTGCCATTCATTCTTTTATCAAGCCAACCAACATATTTGTAAGGACCCCGCGTCCTTAATCTTCTATTAGCGTATTATCACAATAATGTTGCATGCTTTTATAACATTAGGGAAATCCTCATATATGCCATCTATAAAATTTCTCGGCATTAATCCACATAATGTTCAATTCCCAGTACCGTCCCACTAGCATACGCATACACCTCATAATACATTAACATGTTCTCAATTCATTATGCAATTCCCTTAATTAATTGCATGCAACACACGATTGAAAAGAGAAAAGCTCGTGATCTTTATAAAACCCATATACACATCAGAATGCTCAAATGCCAGCATTGAATAAGTGAATGCGTATCTAATGTATAAAGCTTATTACTCAATACCAGCATTGATACTTCAGCCCTAGAAGCATCTCCAATCAACAGCTCGACCTCAACTCCAGAGCCATTGCTGTACCTGTTCACCTGTCCCAACAGAAACAACCCCCAAACGGGGTGAGCATACCAATCCACCATCTCCATAACCGCAATATCACAATTCATAATTACAGAATATAAAACAAAAGACACTCCATGTATAGTATCGTTATTATATGGGATCTCCCGTGCTGTTCCGGTTCTCAATTATAGTTAAATCATTACACTCATGATTTTACAGATATCACATATATCTTAACAATGATTCCACATTCTATCACATCATGCCCCATCGCTCGCTCAATAGCGGCGACAGTCCATCCTCTCGCACGCTCAACAGCGGCGGCATCATAATCGATGTTCGCTCAACAGCGACAACATCATAATCATTGCTCGCTAAATAGCGGCACCACATGATTCTCAATGCATATAAAAAATGATCGCAACAACCATATATTATTTATGCACATGACAATAATATATCTACCATGCTCGTACGTTACACGTACCTTATGATTCAATAGCAAGAGCCAATCCTTGTCTTTGCCCTGAGATCCCATGAATTATTTGCTAAACACAATTAATAACTCACAATTAATTCGTGCCCGCAAACACATACCCAGTGAAGTATTCAACCTCCAAAAACATCATCAAGTCATGATGATCAACCATTTAAAAGACTCGAGCAAAGCATACGTCAAAATCACAACACAAAATAATTTTCCAAAATCAGGCATCGACGATCTATCGCTTCATCCCAGGCGATCGATTGCCTCTCAAAAATAGGCATGGGCGATCGATCGCTTCTTACCAGGCGATCGATCGCCTCTCAATGTAATTGGCAACTGCCTCTGGGTCATCGATCGCTAAGTTTCAAGCGATCGATCGCTCCACTTGTCATCACCTTCAAAATTTTACCAACGACGCGACGATCGATCAGCCCGCCCTAGGGATCGATCGCCTCGACCTGTTCCAGCCAAAAATGGTGTTTTTCATGCAAAATTTCCTAATTCATAAACCCAACACCCATTAGACCATAAATCCTTAACAAGGAACCATAAATCCTCCCCAAAACACAACAACCAAAAATCTCCAAAAATCCAAAAACTCAAACCCAACCCAAATCTTAACCAAATACAATAAAATTACTACCAAATCGAAGATAATAGCAAATGGAAGAAGATTACCAAATTATCTTCGAGAAATCTCGCTCCGAAATCGAACCTTGCTCGATTCTCTTCCATGAGAGAAAAGGGATGGGAAAAAGGTGAAGTGGGTTGGCTTGGGAGAGGGAGGGAGAGGAGAGGGAGAGAAACAATGCAATGACTGAACACCGAGTCCACTTGGTATATATAGTACCAAGGCTCCAAAATTCCGAGTCTCACATACTCGCATCATAACTCATTAAAAATCATATGTGTTCAATAATGATCCCCCACTCATTATTTCCATTACCAACCTCAAATCAAAGCTCCCCAGATTCCAGATCCCACTAAAAACACAAATCCAAGGTTTATCATTTTAATGAGAATAAATCTCAACCATTGGGCCCAACGACCCCGATACTGGATTAAAATCCTCGGGAGTCTCAACACCGTAATTATCTCATAATTCCTCCAATTAAAATCCATTAGGGGTTATAATCACTCTGGGATTAACACAATTAATTTCCGATTATCACAATATTCTTGAAAAAGTAAGCCAGTCATCCAAGCTTGTTGGATAGATACACAACTAATATTGTTCATGTTCACATTTTTAAAGCATATAGGATTTGTGTGAGGGCTCAATCCTAATCATGTGATTAATGATCACACAATGATAATTATAGCGTAAACAACGGAAGATTAGTTTAACATTTATTAAAATGTGGCCCTAAAAATTTCGGCATGACCTCATCGCACGAGAAACATACCACCAACACAAATCAACATATACTGAAAATATATATCATCAGTTCATATCCAGCATACACCAGTCAAACTACTAAACAGATATCCACATTGGGTGAAATAAACTAAAATACATAAACTCCTCACACACCACATGGTTAACCCCTGGTAAACATATACATATAATACTGGGATAAACAAAAGAATAAACCTCTCAAGTGTGGCTTCCACCAGACATGCCCTCTCTGGTGTCCTGGTCACCTGTACCACCTACCATTGTCCACACACAAAGAACGATCATGGAATGTACAATATGTATCTATAAAATGTGATAAATGATGAAATGTAATGCAATGCAATACAATGCAATGCATGTCGTGTCGGTATCAGATCAATAACCCATCCACTAGGTATATCAGAATCAATCAAATCGCTATCAAATCATAGTAGCTCGAGTCTGCCAAGCATAAGGGATCATCAGTGATGCGTCGTCAAAGCGTCATCACATCCCAAGTCTCGACATAGTCAGGGACATACACAGGATGACATCACTAAGGTGCCACCAATCCCTCGTCAACAAATCATGGTAATCAGAGGAGACCACGATTCCCTATACCTCTCGGGCCATTTAATGCCGGTCATAGTATCGTGGTACCAATCTCCAATGATTATCCCAGAGTCCATAAAGGATAGGGTATTTAAGGATCATAGCTCAACGTGATGTCATGCATCGATGTATGTATAAAAATTATGTGTGTTAACAAAACATTTAATTTCATACACCGATGTGCCAATTCATGAATGCTATGAATGCCACATAATTTAAATAAAATCACGTAGCCACATAATCTCACGTAATTCACAGAAGTCAACAAATCATATATCAAATGATACAGATACCTGTCGTATGTTACCCGATCGCAACATACCTTTCTTTCTCGATCTACAAGGGTATTTGAGCTTGTAGGGTCGAAGTAGTCACTGCAGAGCAATATAAATTCATAATTCAATAAACTAATCATTAAAAATTGGTTATCAATTTTAGTCACAGCTTAACCAATTTAGGGTAATTAAATTGATGCGATTACATCATTATTTAATTTGCTAAATTATTTTTCACCAATTCAAATTATTATTCAACAATTATAGTCCAACTTAGTTGGTAATTATCGAATCAAAGTCGGAAAAATTGAATATCAAATTTTACCCCATTCGCGCACAGTATCACGCACGCTTATCAGCCGATTCCGGCGATCTCCGGCGGCGATAGTGGCGGTTACCGGTGTAGAAAGTTTGTCCAGGTGCAACGAAGAGATTCGCTGCCTTGGTTCATCCAATTCGTAGTAGATTCGAAGAAATAGAACCAAAAGCTCAGAAACCCTAGGTCACGTGATTTCGTCCGTTCCAGGGTAAAATCGAACACCTTTCCGAACATGATAATTCGATTATCTGGTATGTAAATGTTCGCCGGAGAGTTGTGAACACAGTGGTGGGTCGGTCTTGTTGTTAGGTGGTCGTACGACGGCGAACGGAGTGGATAAGTACACGGTGGTCGGTGAATCACGCGAGAAGTGCGTGTTTTCGCATGTTTTAGTGTGTGTCCGCGATCTGTGTGTGTTTTTACATGTTTTGCTATGTGTTTTATATCCTACACCGATATATATTAATTCCCGACCAATTATGAACATCGGTGTGTCACCGGTATACTGGTGCATGTATATTACATATACAGTCCACACCTGACTTCGTGTCCTTATTTTAATCACACAAATTAAATCTTTCGATTTAATACACATTTTATATTTATTAAATTATTTTAATAAAATTTCGGTGTTAATCCGAATATTCCAAAAATATATTTGTCATTCACCATGTTCTGACCCGACTGTCAATTGACATGTACAAGGTAAATTTCCACTCTCATTAATTATATTATATTATATTCTCATTAATTAATTTCTAACTAATTAACAAATTAATGTACAAATTGCTCTTAATTCTCATTATCAAATATCGGGACATCACATTTCCAAATGTTAAGTACGATATCGAGCTGTTATCAAAGATAATATTCCTCATGTTTATTCTCAACCACATGACTAACATAAGATAAATCGCATATTTGATTAACAGAAAATAAAGCACATAATTGTTAAGAAGCTAAACATGATTTCCGATAATACGGTACGAGGGCCTTACATTTCTCCCCCACTTAAATATTTCGTCCTCGAAATATCACAAGTGCAGATCATAAATCATTCACCAATTACAGTACATGTCAATACTATAATCGGAAAAACATCAACTTCATAAACTCAATTCATTTAGCATTAAGCTGAATCAAAATCAATGACTAGTATCTTATAACAATGGAAGAGAATGGTTATAAGAAACCATCTGTTCAATTGAGAACACAAAATTAATTATTCAGTGCAGAACATCGAATAATTTAATTCAACATCATCCTATTGAAGAATACTTATCAAGTCATGTTCGTAATTCATCAATGTTGAAGTACGAAACACATTACAAACAATATAAAATGCTAATAATGTTAATATGAAATATTCACAAAACTCAACATATCTTTCACATGAGAGATTTTTGAAAATGATTAGATCACCCTGTTGCCATTTTCAGAAGCGTCCACACTTATTCTTATAACTAGCTTACTGATTCTGGGCAGCTTTCCATCCTTTGAGCATCCACCGAATCTTATAGCAATGTCTTAAGGATTCGAATAATATATATACAACATATAGTCAAACATATACTCAACTCAAATGTATTCTGAAATTAATACCAGAATTTCAAACTAAAACCAAACTTTTACTAAGACATAATCGAGACAATAAAATACTCTCGACAGTCTTTATTACGTTAAATAGTACACGCAATGTGATTGCCAGTCTACGAATAATACGTAGTCCTTGCAATCTAAAATATCCGTTTTTGTATTCTACAGTGTTGCCAATTTTATTTTATTTTTTTGAAAATAAACTCTGGGTACTAAACAAATAAAATCAAGACAAATGATTCACCAATCTTGGTCCATTAATGTATAAACGATCCATTTAATTATACATATACCATACATATAAAAAATAAGTATATTACAATTTTAGAGTCTCATGACCATCAATTGATGACTTTTTAATAAAATCTAGAATCAGCTAAATATCTTGAAGATAATAATTCATATGATTCTACAATCACAGTAGTGTCTCGTTGAGCCTTTGATACAAGAGATCAATTTAGGCTGAATAGTCATATTAATACATTAACAAAATTCAGAAATAACATATTTAATCCAATGTATAATTATTCACGTGTTCCTTGGTGATTCGAACAACAGAAAATAAATTCTTTCGGAAATCTATCCACCCGTGTTGCCTTATATTGAGATCAGATTGACAGAACAAGTATTTCAAGCTCTTGTGGTCCGAATAAATAGCAAATGTTTCCCCGTACAAATTCAAATCTTTAAAGCAAAAACAATTGTTGCCAATTGCCAAATCATATACGGGGTATCGATTTTCTTAAGATTAAAGTTGGTGAGACACAGCCGAAACCATTTAAAAAAAACATCTGTGTAAATCACATATCCTCTGGCCAGAAGGAATAGTAAGTACAGATGCAGTGGTCAGTCTCGTCTTCAATTTACGGAAACTTTCTTTACACTCATCTGACCAAATACGATTTTAAGTTTTTCTATGTCAGCTAAGTACTAGGTTTAGCAATTTTAAACAAACTTTTCGATAAAACAACTTTAAAAATCCTGCTAAACCCATGAACAATCAGACCTCAAGAGCATTAGTAGGTCTCCGCCAGTTTAACATTGCTTTAACCTTAGTTGGAGCAACAGGAATGTCATGTCGAGCCATGATGTGGCACGAGAGTATCACTTTGTTCATCCAAAATGTTTATTTGGATAGTTTGGCATATCTCATCACTTCTTCATAGGAAACTGAAATTTTAGTTTCAGATATCCTACGAGTACCAGTTTCATTTATAACATGATTAAAAGGTTACCATTCAGTGCAATCAAATTCAAATTGGACAGCTGATCAGAAGCATTTAGTACATAAAATTTGAAATATTAACTTTCAGATATTTAACACATCATATTTTCATATTGGAATAACCAAGAGATCATTAATAGGAACAAGCACAATCAAATCAAGGTAAAATTTTTTTTTTTTTAACAAAACACTTGACTCATCAAGTCCATGAAAATATTAAAAATTAGAATACTTGTATGGCTTAACCATATATTGAGCATTTGGATTGACACCTGATACTATCCAGAGTGCAGATCCATTAGCATACATAAAGAACTGCAATTCATAGTCATACAAAATATCATAATAATTTCGACTCATTCAAGTCGAATCATTTTATGTACATAAAAATCTTTGAAATAGTCATGATTCCCAAATCGATATTCTTACTCATCTCTTTGGAAGTATATGCAGGAATCTTTCCCAAAACCTTACCACAAATGTATGGAGTCTATGCCGAGGTAATATTCGGGTCCATGCAAATTCTATCCAAATCCATAACAAAGAAAAGCAGCATTCCTTGAACACGAGATCCATACACATACGTGCATAGGTCCATGTCAGTTCCGAGTATGAAATAAATAAAATTTGCTAAAATATTGGATCCATGCCACATCCGGGCATGTCTATGTCAACAAAAATTTAATCAACTATGTTACTGACCGCTTTATTTTTAAACAAAAGATGTTTCAATGTAGTGTGAAGCGATTCTACCGCAAGTGCACGGTTGTCAAGTTTTAGTATAGTGAAAATTTAAGTACGGGATGTCGAATCCCAAGGGACTAACGTATAAGTACCAAATAAGATTAATAAAATTATATTTAGCCTACGATTAACAAAGGCGATTAACTAATGCTAAATTTAAACTGAAGACCGAAAAATAAACAAGAAACAATAAGATGAATGGTTCCGGATATGCGAAGGCAAGTCACTCGAGAAAATTACCAAGCTCGTCGTTCAACTATGTTATCTTTAATGATTCAACTGGATTGTCAAATTATCAACCAATTGATTCTAAAGGTTAAAGGTTTTCGCTATTATTCGATACACTCTCTCGAGCTGTAAAGAAACTAACATTAAATTAGAATAAATCACTCTCGTGCATCTATTTACTAATTCAACATTGCATAAATCGTCAAAACCTTGTTACTCTAAATCTCTCGATTCTAAGTTCTCACGTATGCGATATCATCTCTCGATCTCAATCGTAACATACATCATAAATTAATAGAGCGTGTTACAACGTTATCTCTCGATCTCGGTTATAACTCTCAGATCCAATCAAAGTTAGCTAGACTTTGATCTACACAAGCAATTAATTTATGAACAATAGAAATCAATACGCTCAAACACAATGAAACTAAAACTCGATAACATAAACTAGATTTAATTCAAATCAAATACATAAGAGTTTAATTGTCTCTCGACCTCAAAAACATCAAATGGAATTGAAAATCAAAGAAATCAAAGTTTAGAAATACGATAAACGATGGATGAATCCGTGCGTTGCACCATGATTTCTTCTCTTGCTCCTTCCTTGCACTCCGGAATAGATTGGCTCGACTTTGGACGAAGAACGGAGATTGAATCTCCTTCGGCGGCGTTAGGCGGCGGCTAGGGCTGCTTATTCTCGACCTAAATCACGTCTGGTATCATCCCCTCTGATATGGAAGTGATTTATCCTTTTATACCTCAAAAATCATTTCAAAAATGGAAGATAAGATTTTCCCGGATTTGCGTCTCGATCGATCGAGATTTGCGTCCGATCGATCGGTGCACTGTTCATGTCAGCCTTTGAAACTTACTGCATCGCTCGATCGATCGAGATTTCCTTCCGATCGATCGAGACTTTGATAAATTTAGCTCTGAAGTTACTGCCTCGCTCGATCGATCGGAAAATTGTTCCGATCGATCGAGACTTGAAATTCTTTTCTTCTCAGCACACTGTCTGGCTCGATCGATCGAGACAAAATCTCGATCGATCGAGATTCCAAAAATCTTACTTCCTCAATTTCAACTCTTTCTCGCCTCGATTTCGCCCGTTATCTTCATATTAGCTCATTTCTTCCACTTCCGATCTATTTTCCTGAAACAAACGAATAAACACCAAAAAGCATAATATCATCCAGGAAAAAGTACGGAAAATGGGAAGAAATTACAGTTAAAAATACTTAAAATCTAAGCCTATCAACTCCCCCAAACTTAGACTTGATCGTCCTCGAGCAAGCAATAAGCTCAAAAAAGAATCAGTTAAACTCGATACTAAGCATGAATCATCTTTACAACATACGTAAAAACTCAGAAATCCTACTTACACATCAATAAAAGTCATTCAACATTTAACGAGAAGCAATTTCTCCTAAGTTAAATAATACATCGCAACATTGGAACGTGCGTGTGTGCTATTGTCAAACATGGGTAATGTACATATCTTTAAGATCAAAAAGTGCCATAACAACTCCGAGTCAAGATTACTTTGAACTACTCTACAAATTTACTATCCAGCACTTCTCCACTGATGTAATTATTTCCTAGACTTGGATCAACAGGACTTTAAAAGCTTATAACGTTAGGCCTTTTGGTGTCAGCTCCAAAGAAAAGGTAGGATAGAAGCAAAGAAGAGAGTATAACAGAATCAGTTCAAAATCTTCTCACATAATCATTGAGCTTCTCTTCACATTTTCTAGCCTTGGCCACTTTGGGTCTTATTTAAATTTTCTTTTCAAGGCTTTTTCTCTACATCTTTTCTTTTTCTTTGCTCATTCTTTTGTTCATTTCATTTTTTTCACAATGAACTTATCAACATATAACAATTTAATGCAATGAATGAGATTCATTATACTCCCTTAGGGGCGGGTAAAAAATTTCTTTTAGGCTCAATCCAAGGTAGGTATAATGAGGTTGTCAAGAATGCTGAATGTGGGTCTAAATATGCAATGCATATACCATTCTTTTTCAATCAGGCACAAGAGGGGACACTAAGGAATAATGTATAACAGGTAGGCTTGAAAGGCTCAAACGGTCCAAAGATTGCCTAAATCATCTCCAAGTCAAGTTCCTATAAATTTCGCCTCAAAGTGCTTTCAACTAAACTGTAGAGTTATCTAAGATACTCAAGATTCCTCATAGTTAACACAGATTTTCAATTTAATCAATACATACTTCACTCAATCATGACTCAATAAGTGCTCAAATTATTCCTCAGCTTTGACATATGGTTAACAAAGGATATATACAAACAATTTAAACATTTTCATGACTCCTATCTAATGAGGATTAATTTCATCATGTATTACCGTTGCAAATCTAATTCTTCATTTCTCAAGACTAACTCACAAAAAAAATATTTTTGTTGGTAATGCTCAAGGATGAATCAGTCTCAAACTCATGCAGTCATGCTAGAAAAAGAAACAAGACAAGTAGCAGAATGTGCAAGTACAAGATATATACAAACTCAAAAAACCTCCCAAACTTAGCATGTGAATTGCCCTCAATGAACAAGAAAAATAAATGCAAAGGCAAAGACACATACCATGACGACGATCGTCACTGGTCGTCGTCCTCATCATGCTCCGGAGGGGGGACTGGGTAGTGGTGCTCCTCGCCCTGTTATGGCGGAAATGGTGGGTACTCAGAAGGTGGAGGTGCATGCGGATGATAAGGTGCAAAGTGTGGCTCCGGCGGGAACTGGAAAGCCCTGGGCCATGGCAGTGTTCCATGCACTCTGATAGTGCATGAACTCCATCTGTCGCTGAGCTACCTGCTCATGGTCCATCTGCAATGCTCTCTGCATGCTATGAATGTCCCGCTGCATGCTGTGAATGCTCTGCTGCTCCAGGCGAATATCTTGGAGATCCCTATGAAGAGAGTCCAATGTAACACGTGTACGCTCTGCAGCGGAGGATGATGCTCCAGCCTGTGTAGTGTCCGAGGGTCTTGGCTCGGCCCTTCGTCAGCCCGTAGGAGGTGGTGGACCATCCACAATGATCGGGGTCTTCGGCGGAAGTAGCTCCTCGTCTTCCCCCCATGTCACTCCGCCTCTCTGACATAAAGCAGTGATCGTGGATGGAAACGGTAGTGCGGAGGTCGGTGGGCTGCTCCCAATCTCTTCAATGTGATCACTAATGATCTCGCCGAAGTCCACTTCATTCCCTGAGAGGATGGCATATACCAGGACCGCTCTATCTTTTGTCACCTCAGAAGTGTGGGTCGAAGGCATGACCCGCGAGGCGACAAATGAAAACCATGCTTGGGCCTCTGGCTTCAAATGCTTTTTTAGAACCAACTGGGGCTCTGCTTTATCGTTCCTTTGCCAATCCACTCCCGGCATGCCAATGACTGCCAATACCTCATCGTAGTCTATCTTGCTATTCTTGAAAGATTGGTATGCACAGTTATGAAGGAATGGCATCCGGTAAATATTATTTATTGAAGCTCGATCCACCAACACATCCTTCCCTCGAACATAAACAACTGCTCGGTGCCCTGGTTTAATAGCCCGAAGATTTGTGTAAAACTCCCTCACCAGTGGCACCACAGCATCAATCGGTGTCTGAACAAATTGAAACCACCCTTTTCGCCGTACTGTCCTAATGACAGAACACTCCAATTTATCCATGCTCATTCCCCTTTCACGGCTCAGGGGTTTCTTATGGTAGGTGGGATATAACTCGGCAATTGTGGCATTGACAAACTTCTGTTCGTCATACCCTGGTTCAGAAACGGTAGCCTCCGCCTGCTTTTGCTTTTGGGAAGTCTCCGCCTGCTTTGACCTCTTTCTAGACGACATTTTCTTGCTAAACTATTCCCACTAACTCTCTTGAATGCAACTAAACACCACCTCAAAGAAACAGCAATGCCAATACCCCTCAACACAACAATACTGCCCCCAAACGTTGATGCTTATCTACCCAATTCAATTCAGCAAAGTAATTTGCACCAACGGATGAAAATAAATGAATTATGACAGCAATTACCAAGTAAAAATCTGATCTTTGATGACTCTTTGTGCTTGACTTGGAATTTCCTTTCGCCTGCAATTCTACCCAATTCGGAGCGTAATATTTCAGATCTGCAAAGAATTTCTCATTAGAATCAATACTTACTTCAAGTATTTGAAATAATTGGACAATTGATGGAATAAGGATGAGATTAGATGAGAAAGTTGGAAGAGGCGATTTGGGTTCTGTTATGGAGAGGAGAAAAATTGAGTTTGAATGTGATGGCTGCTGCGTCTGTGCCCTATTTTTTTTTTTCAAAATTTTCTCTCGCTCGATCGATCGGAAAAATTTTCGATCGATCGAGCGAGGCAGTAGCTTAAAACGTCTTTTAAAAACTTCGGGCGATCGATCGAGATTTTGTCTCGATCGATCGCCAGCAGCAGCAGACTAAATTTGAAATTTTTTCAACATTTTCTCTCGGATTGCCTCGCCTACAACCAAATTGCTCTTGCTTTCACACCTGCAATAGAAAACACACGAATTCATTCCCAGACAAACTCAAAACAAATATACTAATAAAATCACACCCAAAACAAAGAATTAAAAACAACACTCGAGAAAAGAAAAAAACGGAAGTTCTTGATTTATAGTCCCAAGCTGGACTGTCACCTCCTCGTCTTGTCAATTCGATGGCTCCTTTGGATTCTTTACAGAATCACTTGGGAGCGTACCTTGCGTTCTCCCTGAAATCAACGTGGCCAATTGCCCTATCTGCACCTCCAAATTCTTGATCGATGCATCTTGATTTTGCATCCTTACCTCTGTCGATGAAATCAGCTTTGCCATAAGTTCCTCCATACTCGGCTTTTGTGTGAACCCTGCCTGCGGTTGTGGGTTCAACACATTCTCCTGGTTCGACCATCTTGTTCCTCCATGGTTGGTTGTAATTCGAGTATGAATTGTTGGGTGGCCTGTTACCTACAAAATTCACAGCCTCAATAGATTGGTTAAACTGATTACCTGCCTGACACTCAATGCTTGGATGACCGCCTCCACACAGCTCACAGAAGATAGCTTGAGCTTGCATCGCTGCTGCTCCCATGCTGTCTATCTTCCGGTTCATAGCTTCTAACTGAGCCGAAAGAGCAGTGATCTCGTCCACTTGATGGACTCCTATTGGCTTCTGTGGCGTGCTCCTCTCTGACTGCCACTGGTAGCTGTTGCATGCCATTTCTTCCAATAAGCTATATGCCTCTTCCGGCGTCTTCCTCATTATTGATCCCCCAGATGCTGCATCTATCATCGAACGGTTAGAAGAAAATAAACCGTTATAGAAAGTTTGTACCTGCAGCCATATGGGTAGACCATGGTGTGGGCATCTCCTCAACAATTCCTTAAAACGATCCCACGCTTCATATAACGTCTCGGGGTCAAACTGCCCAAAAGTTGTGATATCGTTCCGCATCTTCGCCGTCTTGGAAGGGGGAAAGTACTTTGATAAAAACGCCTTCGTCATCCCCTCCCATGTTGTGATAGAACCTGCAGGTAGTGAATTCAACCATGACTTAGCTTTGTCTCGTAATGAAAAGGGGAAAAGTCTTAACTTGATGGCGTCGTCGGAGACGCCATTATGTTTGAACGTGTCACAAATCTCCAAAAAGTTGGAGATGTGATTATTCGGGTCATCCGTAGCCGCTCCCCCAAACATAACCGAGTGCTGAATCATTTGTATAATTGCCGGCTTGATCTCAAAGTTGTTCGCTTGAATCGTCGGCCTCGTAATACTGGACAACGATCCATGAAATGCCGGTTGCGCAAAGTCCATCATTGACCTTGGGTTCTGTGCTTCATTATTATCTGCCATCTCTCGAGCTTCTCGTAATCGCCTAAGTAGGGTTCTTTCTATTTCCGGATCGAAAGGCTCGAGAATGGGCTCCTCTCTTCTGAGCATGCACTAGAGAAACGATTCCTGTACAAAACAGACAAAAGGAGACAACAAAATACACAAAAATATTAACAAAGATCACAAAAAGAAAAAGAAAAAGGAAAAACAAAAACGCAATAATAAAAGAATTGGTTAAATTACAATTAACTAATCTCGTATGATATTATACAGATTAGTCCCCGGCAACGGCGCCAAAAACTTGACCGCTTTATTTTTAAACAAAAGATATTTTAATGTAGTGTGAAGCGATTCTACCGCAAGTGCACGGTTGTGAAGTTTTAGTATAGTGAAAATTTAAGTACGGGATGTCGAATCGACAGGGACTAACATATAAGTACCAAATAAGATTAATAAAATTATATTTAGCCTACGATTAACAAAGGCGATTAACTAATGCTAAATTTAAACTGAAGACCGAAAAATAAACAAGAAACAATAAGATGAATGGTTCCGGATATGCGAAGGCAAGTCACTCGAGAAAATTACCAAGCTCGTCGTTCAACTATGTTATCTTTAATGATTCAACTGAATTATCAAATTATCAACCAATTGATTCTAAAGGTGAAAGGTTTTCGCTATTATTCGATACACTCTCTCGAGCTGTAAAGAAACTAACATTAAATTAGAATAAATCACTCTCGTGCATCTATTTACTAATTCAACATTGCATAAATCGTCAAAACCTTGTTACTCTAAATCTCTCGATTCTAAGTTCTCACGTATGCGATATCATCTCTCGATCTCAATCGTAACATACATCATAAATTAATAGAGCGTGTTACAACGTTATCTCTCGATCTCGGTTATAACTCTCAGATTCAATCAAAGTTAGCTAGACTTTGATCTACACAAGCAATTAATTTATGAACAATAGAAATCAATACGCTCAAACACAATTGAATCAATAATCAAACACAATGAAACTAAAACTCGATAACATAAACTAGATTTAATTCAAATCAAATACATAAGAGTTTAATTGTCTCTCGACCTCAAAAACATCAAATGGAATTGAAAATCAAAAAAATCAAAGTTTAGAAATACGATAAACGATGGATGAATCCGTGCGTTGCACCGTGATTTCTTCTCTTGCTCCTTCCTTGCACTCCGGAATAGATTGGCTCGACTTTGGACGAAGAACGGAGATTGAATCTCCTTCGGCGGCGTTAGGCGGCGGCTAGGGCTGCTTATTCTCGACCTAAATCACGTCTGGTATCATCCCCTCTGATATGGAAGTGATTTATCCTTTTATACCTCAAAAATCATTTCAAAAATGGAAGATAAGATTTTCCCGGATTTGCGTCTCGTCCGATCGAGATTTGCGTCCGATCGATCGGTGCACTGTTCATGTCAGCCTTTGAAACTTACTGCCTCGCTCGATCGATCGAGATTTCCTTCCGATCGATTGAGACTTTGATAAATTTAGCTCTGAAGTTACTGCCTCGCTCGATCGATCGGAAAATTGTTCCGGTCGATCGAGACTTGAAATTCTTTTCTTCTCAGCACACTGTCTGGCTCGATCGATCGAGATTTCGAAAATCTTACTTCCTCAATTTCAACTCTTTCTCGCCTCGATTTCGCCCGTTATCTTCATATTAGCTCATTTCTTCCACTTCCGATCTATTTTCCTGAAACAAACGAATAAACACCAAAAAGCATAATATCATCCAGGAAAAAGTACGGAAAATGGGAAGAAATTACAGTTAAAAACACTTAAAATCTAAGCCTATCAGTTACCATTGATTTAATTCTTTGCACAGAGTCCAGATCACGTCGGTACATATATACATTCGTTCTGTAATAAGAACGTGTCACACATCTGTGCTGCATCTGTATTACAACCAATTACTCATAATTACTTTTTATTAATCGAATTATGAAATAGCATAAACATAAACGAATTTCAGCTTGGACAACCAGGCTATACAATTCCACACATATATTAAGCGAAGATATCGAACTACCTAATGAAAGTGATCATCAGTAGTTTCGATCATTCACCGGATAATCATATTATTATCCAAACAACAATAACATCTCATAAGGATAAGGAATAGACTTTCCTGAAAAACAATTAGTACTCAACCAGATATCATTTGATCAGAGAAAATAACCTCCCCCACTTAAATATAAAGTGGGTGGATAAAATAAATTACCAAGACCAATTTTGCCATTTTGATCTTTTTATGATATCTCCGTAGCTGATAGGTAAGCATTTGATGACTTTTGCATACCATGCTCTAGACTTATCACGTCTATGAGACAAATTATGACAAACAATCAATGCACATTTTGCAACAGATAACTTGTTGCAATTCAATATTCAATTTCATTTCAAATACAAAAAAAAAATACATGAAAATTATTCGAATGATAAAATCCCCAAGAATATTTCCAAAAGTTCAAAATCTAAATCGCACATAGTCGTATCTTCAAAACATATAACGATGTTTTTATACGACGCGTTCATCCCTTTACTATATGTAACAAAGTTAAACCCCACCTGTCATCATCTTATCAAAGCAATGTCTCACACTTTCCAGCATTCTTAGTGCCGAAAATGTAGGTGGCTCAATCAAATCCAAGGACATTACATCACAACAAATCTCTCGTTCGACATTGTTACTTCCAATCGGTTTAGGAGCAATTACATTGCTCTAACCACATCCATTTACATCCAAGTTATATAGAATGAATACCATAAGCGATACCCATACTATACATTAATTTAGTCAAACAAAGTAAAAAATCATTCAGCAGTTCATTAATATTAGGTCTCAAAGTACACTCTTTCCCTACCTCATGCTGCCACATATAACAGTTTATTCACAATCGTATAGTATTAATAGCGTGAGCAATATCACTACTACAAAAAATCAACATATTCACATATCAATCTCATGTAACATCATACCAAGGCAAGCCAAGTAAGAGCAAATAAGTCAAATAATTCAAACACAAGCGCACACATTTATTTGTGCCTAGTCAAGTGTACACAAGACTCAAAAGTTGAGCATTCCCAGTTATGCTCTGATACCATACTGTGAGGGCCCAATCCTAATAATGTGATTAACGATTACACAATGATAATTATAGCGTAAACAGCGGAAGATTAGTTTAACATTTATTAAAATGTGGCCCGAAAAATTTCGGCATGACTTCATCGCACGAGGAACATACCACCAACACAAATCAACATATACTGAAAATATATATCATCAGTTCATATCCAGCATACACCAGTCAAACTACTAAACAGATATCCACATTGGGTGAAATAAACTAAAATACATAAACTCCTCACACACCACATGGTTAAACCCCTGGTAAACATATACATATAATACTGGGATAAACAAAAGAATAAACCTCTCAAGTGTGGCTTCCACCAGACATGCCCTCTCTGGTGTCCTGGTCACCTGTACCACCTGTCATTGTCCACACACAAAGACAACAACAGCCCCCCTTGTGGGTGAGAAAAAGCCCTATGGAACGATCATGGAATATACAATATGTATCTATAAAATGTGATAAATGATGAAATGCAATGCAATGCAATGCAATACAATGCAATGCATGTCGTGTCGGTATCAGGTCAATAACTCATCCACTAGGTATATCAGAATCAATCAAATCGCTATCAAATCATAGTAGCTTGAGCCTGCCAAGCAGGGATCATCAGTGATGCGTCGTCAAAGCGTCATCACATCCCAAGTCTCGACATAGTCAGGGACATACACAGGATGACATCAGAAAGGTGACACTAATCCCTCGTCTCAACAAATCATGGTAATCAGAGGAGACCACGATTCCCTATACCTCTCGAGCCATTTAATGCCGGTCATAGTATCGTGGTACCAATCTCCAATGATTATCCCAGAGTCCATAAAGGATAGGGTATTTAAGGATCATAGCTCAACGTGCAATGTCATGCATCGATGTATGTATAAAAATGATGTGTGTTAACAAAACATTTAATTTCATACACCGATGTGCCAATTCATGAATGCTATGAATGCCACATAATTTAAATAAAATCACGTAGCCACATAATCTCACGTAATTCACAGAAGTCAAAAATCATATATCAAATGATACAGATACCTGTCGTATGTTACCCGATCGCAACATACCTTTCTTTCTCGATCTACAAGGGTATTTGAGCTTGTAGGGTCGAAGTAGTCACTGCAGAGCAATATAAATTCATAATTCAATAAACTAATCATTAAAAATTGGTTATCAATTTTAGTCACAGCTTAACCAATTTAGGGTAATTAAATTGATGCGATTACATCATTATTTAATTTGCTAAATTATTTTTCACCAATTCAAATTATTATTCAACAATTATAGTCCAACTTAGTTGGTAATTATCGAATCAAAGTCGGAAAAATTGAATATCAAATTTTACCCCATTCGCGCACAGTATCACGCACGCTTATCAGCCGATTCCGGCGATCTCCGGCGGTGATAGTGGCGGTTACCGGTGTAGAAAGTTTCGTCCAGGTGCAACGAATCGCTGCCTTGGTTCATCCAATTCGTAGTAGATTCGAAGAAATAGAACCAAAAGCTCAGAAACCCTAGGTCACGTGATTTCGTCCGTTCCAGGGTAAAATCGAACACCTTTCCGAACATGATAATTCGATTATCTGGTATGTAAATGTGCGCCGAAGAGTTGTGAACACAGTGGTAGGTCGGTCTTGTTGTTAGGTGGTCGTACGACGGCGAACGGAGCGGATAAGTACACGGTGGTCAGTGAATCGCGCGAGAAGTGCGTGTTTTCGCATGTTTTAGTGTGTGTCCGCGATCTGTGTGTGTTTTACATGTTTTGCTATTGTTTTACATCCTACATCGATATATATTAATTCCCGACCATTATGAACATCGGTGTGTCACCGGTATACTGGTGCATGTATATTACATATACAATCCACACCTGACTTCGTGTCCTTATTTTAATCACAAAAATTAAATCTTTCGATTTAATATTTATTAAATTATTTTAATAAAATTTCGGTGTTAATCCGAATATTCCAAAAATATATTTGTCATTCACCATGTTCTGACCCGACTGTCAATTGACATGTACAAGGTAAATTTCCACTCTCATTAATTATATTATATTCTCATTAATTAATTTCTAACTAATTAACAAATTAATGTACAAATTACTCTTAATTCTCATTATCAAATATCGGGATTTCACATTTCCAAATGCTAAGTACGATATCGAGCTGTTATCAAGATAATATTCCTCATGTTTATTCTCAACCACATGATTAACATAAGATAAATCGCATATTTAATTAATAGAAAATAAAGCACATAATTGTTGAGAAGCTAAACCTGATTTCCGATAATACGGTACGAGGGTCTTACAATTTGCATACTTACCAATAACCCAAAGAGGTATTTTGTCACATCCATCACCATTGCAACAAACAACTAAATTAATTCTCTCTATGTCCTTTTTGCATCCTTCTAGCTGCTTGGTAGAAAGCTTCCAATCGATAAAATATTTAGTTTCATCCATATTGTATGTATCCTTCAACTGAAATTGGTCTAGTTTTGACCGTAATCCAGGTAAAGCATTTTCAATGTTCTCCATGATAGTTGAACCACTTTCACCTAATCGTCGATAAGACTTGATTCCATATATTGCCTTGAAACGTTCTAACCATTCACTAGAAAGCTGAATTGTGGATTAGTTTCACCATATTTTTTGCAAAAACTCTTTTGCTTTTTCCTGGGTAATTTCTCCGGACATATTCACTTTCTCTTGCCTTTGAAGAAACCACTCATACAAAGCTTTCTCTAACTCAGGGTACTTTGCTGATTTATGCCTTTTAACATCACTATTTCTCATCCCATTGGAGAAATATTTATATGATCTTTTGAGAGTGTTTGATATTGTCGACTGACTTATAGACAAATCAAACTTTTGTTGCACCCATGCTTGCATAATGTTTTGGCTAATAGTTGGATGCTCCTTCTTATGCTCACAAATTACACTCCTCATTTTATCGGTTAAAGTTGATTTTTTACTACTTTCAAATGATGAGAAGCCATTGGAGGAGAAAATAATGTGTATTGTACTTGGAATATATCTTCTACCTTTTGTAGCTAAAGACTAAACATTTTGACATTCTACATATAAATTAAAAGAATGTATGTACATGAACTTAGTTTTCAATGCATTAAGTTTCACCAAAAGAATTGAACTTCTCTAGATTCAAGTAATACTTTAATTGATATCTTTTAATTTTTCTTACCACATACAATGTATGCATTTTACAATGAAAAATTATCTATAAAATAATAAATATTGATTTACATATAAATGAATAGTTTATGCATTTATCGATAAATAAATAATCTAGCTAAATGAGTATTCTTTTTCGGTCCCAATGATATGCGTTTATCGAGGTTTTACTGTATTGTGTTTTATGGTTAATGGATACTTGTATATTTTGGTAATTAATGAGTTAAACCAAACAAAAGATTTGAATTACGGAGCTTAAATTAACTATTCTAGGACTGAACACGATGTTGAAAATGGGTTCGAGGAGTTGAGCCAATTTACCGTCAAACAAGGGATAATACAGTAATTAGAACAAATTCCCGAGACTCTTCCCCTCCAATTCAATCATTTACGCAGACACAGAGAGAATGAACGAGATGCGGCGTGTGGAAGAGCGTGCATCACTATAAGAACTTTGCTTTCCAAGGTGTGAAGCGACATAGAAATGATGTTATAATTGGGGTTTTTAATAGGACGACTTTATTTTTCATTTTTTTTGTTGAAAAAGTAATTGGAATGACAGGTGTTAATTTTTTTTATCATCATGACATCGAGCTATTTTTCCACAGGACCTCCCTACAGTATCGTCACCACAATAAAGTTTAACCACCAAGTTCGAGATGGATTGTTGGTTCCTCTGTACCTGTGACACCATAACATCAAACACTGAACGAAGAAAGATAGTGATTGTGAGGTCCCAATTCTTGATATTAGAGAAAACCTATTGGTTAGAGCATATGCAATGGTTAAGCCCATTTCAGGGGCTTATATCATTCACAATCTGACACATCATCACTTTTCTACAGCCTTTCATACAGTCCCATCATTTGTTTTTCTACAATGGTTCAGCCCCTATTTCGGACCCCGCCTACCACATCATTTACCAATATCTATTTCCACATCATTATTCATTTATATTTAAAATATTAATATATATACCTAAAATAATTATTTAACTAGATAGGAAAACATAAAAAAAATATAATTTAAAAAGTATATTAATAATTAAATTAAATGTTAAAAATGGAAAATATTTAATAATTAATAATTTAAAATATATTAATATGGCTTTAGTTGAGAGATGACGCCGTGAAACACACACATTTCATCTTAGATCGGGAGAAGCGTCCATCACACTGCAAGACATTGCAGTAATATGGGTATTGCCAGTAGATGGCATCGTAGTGTCTGGGATAGATTATGATAGGACTCTACCCGAATGGCAAGAATATTGCCATACATATTTAGGATTCATACCAGATATCAAAGATTTTAAAGATGGTTGAGATTAGTTGTTTTGAAAAATCATTTGCTGCAAAATTCCTTAGGGGTACATAGTACGCCAGATGATGTTGCTAAGTTTACACGGGTTTGTGGGTTATTGATGTTAGGGGGAATTATGTGCCCTGATTCATCAGGCAATTTTGTTAGGTTATTGTATTTACAGAAGTTTGAGGATATCGACTCAGTCCGTACATATAGTTGGGGCAGTGTTGTTTTGGCATACTTATATCGTGAGTTGTGCACGTCATCAGAAAGAGGGAAAAAAGTTATAGGTGGTGCATTGTAACTCTTACAGGTAAATAATATGTTTGTTTGTTTTAATAATTAAAATATGTTTCTGGTCAATCTAACTTGTATTATTGATGTCACTACAATAAATGAGATTTGGGCATGGTCACGAATCCCAAGTTTGACTCCGCAATTGGGTAGCGAAAGATCTGATATTGGGCCAATAATGGTCGGCCCAGACAATGTGTTACATTCTGCTCCATATGGTGTAAGGTAATACGAATATGCATTGTTTATAATTGATTTTATGTGTTAATGCATTTAATCATTTATTTGAATATATACAGGTGGTCATGTCATTTAAACTTTACAGAAATTGGGAGTCATTCCATACACATCATAAGGGACATCTTCGATGAGCAGCCAGTAAATCAAGTAAAAATGCTGTTAAATTAGTTTGTACAAAAATACACTCTTTTCATAGTATGTAAAGCAATGTTGTTTTGCAGTTTAATTGGCAGCCTACCCTGATGAGTACACTCGAGGAATCACTGAGTTAGGGACATATAAATGACCGTTGATTTTCTTCGACATAGTTGAAATGCAACGGCCTGATAGAGTACTGCGACAATTTGGGATGCTACAAGATATCCCAGAAGATCCACCATCGGGGGATGAGGCATTGCATAATGTTGGTCGAAGGAGAAATGTCAACAAAAACTGGAGCACTAAGCATAGAGCATACATACTTTGCTGGGAGAGGGCAAATTATCTATGTGTAGACAGACCACGATTTACTGACGGTGGTTACTACGTTGTTGGCAGATACAGTGAGTGGTATGAACAAGTCACACGTAGATACATTGGACGTCAAGAATATTTTGTACAGACAGGATATCAACATTGTGATGGCCCGGCATGGCAGCATGTGGCACGTTAATTACGTGAAATTTTATTTTTATATTTGTGTTTAGATGTATAAATTTTATATGGACTTTTGGAAGTCGACGAGCACATTTCATAACTCCATTTATGCACTCTGACATATTTGTGGTCATGATACCACAACGCCAGCCTCCGTCATGAGCAAGCGACCATTGACACTTATCAATATGACTCAAGTAATCAAAAGCCCTTGGTTCTATAAGTTTAATCTCTTCCATTGTGCGATCAAATTTTCTGACCTGATTTTCTGATCCCGCTCTCCAACATAAGTCTTTCAAATGAACGGATTTGAAGCGACTATTAAAGTTTGAACAAACATGTCTCAAACAAAATCGATGTACTCCACGGGGTGATTTAAAGTCAGGAATACAATCGGCTGCAGCAATGAGGCCTGGATGACGACCAGAAATCAAACATACACCACCCTCAGATCTTCTCACAATATGCTTGCTAATCATCTCCAAAAACCATCTCCATAACACAAAGTTTTCTTCGTCAACAATTGCAAATGCCAAAGGTAAGATTTGATTATTCGCGTCCATTTCCACGGCAATCAACATCTTATGTTGATATTTCGTATACAGATGTGTTCCATCCACACTTATTACCCGGTGGCAATGTTGAAATCCTTGTACACATGGATGGAAGGCCCAGAACACATAATTCAAAGTCGTTTCTATTGGTCTGGCATTTTCAAGGTGAACCCACTCAACGACTGTGCCGGGATTCCATTTTTGCAAAGCTCCCATATAGTAAGGCAGTTTCTTCACGGAGTTCTCCCATGTTCCGTACACATTCTCAACAGCACGTCGCAAACTAAACCATCATTTTGCATAGGAGATCTCAAATCCATATTTATCTTTCACTGTTTGAATTACATACTTTATTTCGTAAGCTGGATCACGCCGAGCAATTCCCACTAACAAGCTAGCAATCATGTTTTTGTCCAAATTTGCATGATCGACCGACAGCTCACTCAAAAGGAAAGTGTGAGAACCACCATACTTGTTGATTTTGAATAATCCAACTTTTTTCTTCAACGAGGCCCGCAGGCACCATCTACAAGGCATATCTTCTGTACTGTGTTTGCACACCACTTTCCACAATATTTTTGTACTCTTGACAACGCGGTACTCCCGTTTCGCAACACGTACAGAGTAATCCTTTACAGCTGCCTGCAAATGAGCTTTATTTTTGAAGACCATATCTAGATGGATATCCTCTTTGGAGTAGTCGTAATAACTCCCCCATCTACCTGTTGGAATGTCTAATGAGTCTCCAAATACTTCGGGATGCGTCATTGAGAAGAATGGAATTGTTGGATAAAGGACATGAGTATTTGTCGTGGTTGTGTCTGGTACATTATCTGACACTTCTTCAATATCAACCTCATTGTCATCAGACTCATCCTCAGATGGAATTCCCTCCAGATCAGTCTGAATATCATCTCCAAAATCCACAAAACTGTCTGCTAGTGACTCGGGAACAATATTGTCAGCAACTATAGGAGCATCATCTTGAATCCTAGAGGCAGTTGGTCTTTCTATATTTACTACAAATGGACCACTACCACTTGTTGGCATTTCTGTAATAAAATCATAAGCTCTTCGTTCTGTTTGTATATACATCTCCAAACAACTATAATTTGTTCAGAATCCAATACAATGCTAAATTGTAATCACTGTCAACGGGAAAAATTGTTTGTTTTATCTCAGAAAAATCAATAAATATATATTTACAATATATTTTCAGAATGAACTGGTTACGGTCGATACCAGTAATATCATATATGTCGTTCACTAACTGCAAATAATTAATAGTGCGAGATATTGTCATGCCTTTCGACGGATCACAATCATATCTAACAAATTCTGAATCTTGTAATATATCGCCTCCCCAATACAACAAAACTTTAATTGACATACCTTAAAAAATAAACACAAATTTTATAAATTAGTACATTATATATAATATTATTAAATTTAATTATTTGTATAACAACGTACCTGCAGAGAAAATATTCACGAATTCTGAAGAGAATTTGAATATTCACGAATTCTGAAGAGAATTTGTTTACGAATGCCAAATAGATTCTGCTTTACATTTCAAAATAAGTAACATTTTGTTCGGTTTTATAGACAAAGAAATTGATTATTGTCGCCATCTAAAATGGCGACATTAAATAAAAAATATTTTTTTTAATTGTCGCCATCTCAGATGGCGACAACATTTAAAAACAAAAAAAATTATGTCGTTATATACCGACACCGGTGAAATTTTTTTTTTTAATATGATGTCGCCATCATACATGGCGACATCAAAAAAAATTTATTTTTTTAAAGATGTCATCATGTCAGATGGCGACATCAGAAAATAAAATTTTTTTTAAGAATTTTTTTGAAAGTCGCCATGTCAGATGGCGACTTTAGGTGAAATCGCCATCTGACATGGAGACATCGAAAAAATAATATTTTTTTAAGAATTTTTATACAAGTCGCCATGTCAGATGGCGACTTCAAATGAAGTCGCCATCTGACATGACGACTTAGGTTACTTTCATAATAAAACAAAAACGATTAATTTGTTAAACTATTTTCGAAAATCGATTATTTTAATAAAAAACCCATCGATGAGAGCGATAAGATAATATTTAATATATGAGATTTAGGATTTTATTTGTATATATATATAAATTTTATTTTATAAATATAAAATTTTGAAAAACAATTGTGGGCAGGTGGCAACCACCGAGCTCCCACCCTCTCCCTGCTACCATTCAATTCAACGCTAAAGTTCACTTAATTCAGTAGATAAAGTGCATTTTACCATCAATTGGATGAATATTAGGTCTATTCAGTTATCGATCGAACAAATCAAAATCGAGATAATCGATTTATTTTGGAGAAAACTGAACCGATCGATTATCATGCTAAAACCAATTTAACCGAAACCGAATAAATCGATTAATTCGATCGGTAATCGAATTAACCGATTTTTTATTAATAAAAATTCGAAAAAATCTACAACACCATTATACAAGACTTTGCTCATTTTTAGCATACTTCACAGTAAAATGATATTTTAAAATTCAAATCTTTTGACCGATTCCATGATTCCATCATCCATAATTAGAGTTTTACAAATTATGTGTAGGGCAATTTGTATTTTGGGGTTTTGGATAAAGAGGCAATTAGACATATTTCAAAAATAAAATGCATGCCCCAATGGCCAAAAGCCCAAAACCTAATTATTTTAAACATATTTAAAAAAATATTATTTAAAATTAAATCGGTTTAACCGATTTTTAAAACTGATAAACGAACCGAACCGATATTTTCACAAAAAAATCGCATTTTTGAAATATTTCGGTTCGATCGTTTAATCCGGTTTAACTGCTTTTTTGCTCACCCATAACCATCATGGCATGAGATCAAACATACAATTAATACAAGGTCGCACTATTAGAAATTGTGACAGTTTGAAAATTTATATTTGTCAAATTTTTTTTTTGATTTGATATTTTTTTTAAAAAAAATTTCAAAATAACTTTCATACACATACAAAAAATAAATGCCAAACAAAAATAAGAAATTAAAAAGATTATATTTCAAAATCTTGGTTAAACCAATGTTATTTTTAAAAATAATCCCAAATGTATCTACATTTAATATCTTGGTTGCTAAAACTCATATACATAAATATATCCCACTCATTTCTAGTTAGCTTAAAGCATATAAATGACACTCATCACAAAATCAGAGAGAAGGAAATTGAAGCAAAACCAAATTTACCTTCATTTTTCGGATCCCCACTAACCCCTGAAAAAAATTGAGAGGGCAAAGGGGTGCCACCAACAACAAATCTAGAACTTTCCTTTAGCGTATAAATAATAATAATAATAAAAATAATAAAAGTAGAGGATAAAAAAATTAAAAGGGTTAAAATATAATTTTAGAGTGGACAAAATATAAATTTTGATTTTTTTTTATAAAGAACAAATTTTTTTTCCAGGGGCTCCGAACTAATACATGCATTAGCCGAATAAATTAATTAAATATTATAAAAATAATAATTTTTTTAAAAAATAAGGTAAAAAGAAAAGAGTTTCTTTCTGCCATAATTCGTTATCCCAGATCGCGTTTCTTAATCACAAATCTTCATCATAATGAAATTTCGTGCCTCTTACGAAACTTTTAACATTTTTTATTTAAAAAAATAGAGCTTGTAATTCCAAAGTTAAGTGGATGAAGTATAATATTTGCTATCATTCTTGCTCTCTTTTCGTAAATGATTTTTTTGCAAATGATTTTTTAATTGTGGTTACAATTTGTTTTCGAACTTCGTATAATTATACTATATTATTATATTATTATTGTAAGGCATACTGTCGTGGAAGTGGTTTTGACTCATAACTAATATAGATGATTGGTGTTTATGACTTCCTTAGTTTGTACGGTATGTGTATATCTTTTGGTGTACATGTTAAGGGTGTCCAACAACAACTAAATCTTTAATCCCAATGAATTTGGGTAGACTACATGAACAATGAAGAGAATCAAGTCGGGTCATACACATGCGTCAGTCTTCTCCAATCGCTTCTATCGGTCAACGTATCTTCTGTTTGCGTATAACTTCGAGCCATGTCTTCTTCGATCGTCCTCTCGCTCTCGTGAACTGGCCGAAATCCATGGACTCCACTCGACGCACATATGCATTGCTGGTCCTACGTCGAACATGACCAAACCAACGTAAACGGCTCTTCTATCCATTTGGCTTGTATCATACTGATAGCTTGAGTTAGCATGGGATTGTTATGGTTGGGTTTGGTTTCAGTGTATAGGTTTTCTGAGTGAACCTTGATAAGGCATCTGGTGCTTGGTTGCTCTTTCCGCTTTTATATTCCACAGTAAAGTCATATCCTAATAACTTCGCTACCCATTTTTGTTGTGCTGGAGTCCCAATCCTTTGTTCTAATAAAAATTTCAAGGCTCGTTGATCAGTTCGTACCTTAAAAAATTGTCCCAACATCCATTTTCTGATAGCCAGCACTAAGGCTAATAGTTCTTTATCATAGGTGGATATAGTTAGACTCCTTCCTTTCAGGGCTTGACATATATATGCTATAGGTCGCCCTTCTTGCATCAACACTGCTCCTAAGCCCTCCCCTGATGCATCACATCAGTAATAAAAAGTTCAGTAAAATGCGAAAGTCATTAAAACCGGGGGGTTACCATAGCTTTTTTCAACTCTTCGAAAGCTAGTTGGGACTTCTCCGTCCAACAAAATGCGTCTTTCCTCGATAAGGCTGTCAATGGACCTGCAATTTTTCCATAATTTTGGATGAATTTCTGGTAATATCCAGTGAGTCCTAAGAATCCCCTCCAGGCTTTGAGGTTCTTGGGGACTGTCCAGTTTTGCACGGCTTCGATTTTCTATGGGTCAGCCTGAACTCCTTCTTTTGAAATAATGTGTCCCATATATCCCACTTTACTGCTTCCAAAATACACTTCGTAATCTTTGCAAATAATTTATGAGATTGTAAAATTTCCATAACAGTGTATAAGTGCTGCACATGCTCTTCAATGGTCTTACTGTAAATTAGGATATCATCAAAGAAAACCAGTACAAATTTCCCCAAATGTGGTCTGAATACCTCATTCATTAACCCTTGAAAGGTTGATGGAGTGTTGGTAAGGCCAAAAAATTACCAGGAACTCGTAGTGGCCTTCATGAGTTTTGAATGTTGTTTTTGATACGTCTTTCTTAGAAATTTCTTCTTCTTGTAACCTAGACAGGCCGCATGCAGCAAATAAAGTGGTAGGTTTAAACATAGTAACTGTGATTTTAAGATCTTCTCTCAGCCCACTCAAAAAAGTACTAATCTGGAAGTCCTCGTTCAACCCTTTAATTTTGTTAGGTAATTCTTCAAAATGGTTTGATATTCCTACTGTCCACGTTTGTCTTAATTTAGTAAATTGACACACTCTTCATAAGCTGAGGGTCCAAATCGTACAAGTAAGGCCGCCACAAACTCATCCCAGTTGGTCATTGGGCATGAGTCTGTGAGCTAGGAATACCATGAAAGAGCCTTTCCTTCCATATGAAAAAAGGCTATTTGCAATTTCTGGTCTTCTAGGGTACTATAATATGCAAAAAATTGCTCCACTTTTAAAATCCATTCATTGGGTCCCTCCCATCAAACTTAGGGAATTCCAACCTAAGTGACTGTTGGAACCGAAGAGGGGGGGGTGAATGAGGTTCTTGCGGCCTGTCTACGTCTTCTCTTCCATACTAGAAAACGTCCAACCGAGGTTCCACTAGAACAACTTTGATCTTGGCCTTAAGGGCTCCAAGTTAGCCACAACACACTCTTCCCGAGTAACACACTCTTCACGAGTATTCTTGGCCTTAAGGGCTCCAAGGATAGCTACACACAAACTCTTCCCGAGTCACACACACACTCTTCACGAGTCTTCTTGGCCTTAAGGGCTCCAAGGATAGCCACACCCTTGCACCAACTTCACTTGTTGATGTCTTATACAATTTCCAACTTGCGTCGGTGTTGGAGGACCTTACAATAAATCAAATAACATATTTACGGTGTAGCAACACGAAGAATCAAAAGCTCTCACACAAGAAATAAATTACAAACTCCAATACAACACAAATGTATGAAGTTTGCTATGCTAGAATGATTTTAACTGAAAACAACTTTCTTGTAGTTTATACTCTTGTTTCTTGTCATCAAATTGATCCAAAATATCCATATTTATAGTGTAGAAGGCTCCCAAGGCTCCTACTAGCCGTTGCTACACATAAGACTTGAATCACTCCAAGATCGCCTCGAGCGATCACCATCGCCGCGCACCAACGGTCGAAATCTGCACTGATCCCCTCAGGCGATCTCTGGATCGCTTCAGGCAATCTTCCACCAAAAATAATGGTGTAGCCTTAAATGATCAGAAATTTGCATCACATCAAACGATCTCTCCATCGCCTCAAACGAACCATGCATCGCCTCAGGCATTCTACCAATCGCCTCAGGCGATCTCTCACGGTCCTCGCCGTCACTTCAGTCGATGAGCATGGCGATGTCTTGAATGGCTGCCATCGCCTGGGGCGATGATCACCATCGCCTGGGGTGATCCGCCCAAGTCCTTGCAGATTTGATTTCCTTCAAACAATCCACTTTTCAACCATCTAAACCTGTACACTGAGTAGACACATTAATATAAAAAATGCAAGTTTTGTTGGTCATCAAAACTCATAAATAATTCGGAGATAAATTCAGCATTAAACTCAACAATGCTTTTAAGGCTCAACAATCTCCCCCTTTTTGATGATCAGAAAACTTGATAAACTTGTAAATGAAATATGAGTATAACACATACAAGTTTTTCCAAGAAAAGCATAATACAAAAACTCTCCCCCTCAAACCTGCATGTATTAAGCTTCAAGTTTACCACAAAATTCTCCCCCTTTTTGTGATAATAAAAAAAAGCACAATGTTCAAATAAACATAGCATAATTATATCTTGACACATAGCCATATTTTAACAATTAGCACATGTTACTCATCAAGCATGTAATAACCATAACTAGCATAAGATTAAATCATTGAGAGGAAGACAAACATGCGTTTAAGGCACTTTACAACAATGAATTCTAAATGTGCAAAGTGTGCGTATGTTCTACCAAGAGTTCATGTACTCATGCCCAATAAACATTAAATTGCTCAATGCATCATTATAAACAATTGATAAGTTAATGAGAATAAAATCATTGAGGCCATAGAAACAATGCAGTTATATGAAATTCTTAAGCCATATTTCTATGATCCAAGATTGAGCATCTAAGCATGCTTAATCACATTTAATTAATTTTCACATTGCATATTCAAATTTAACTCATGACCATAATAAGTTTTTTACCATAATGAGTTAAGCATAAATTATGTATTTAAACAAATATGCAACAAAGTTCATTATCATAACAAGATATCATTTAATTCAATCATATTGTGCAATTAATAAATATGAGCATTTAATCAAGTTATACCAATTTTAACAATCCAATACTCAATTTGCAAAATTCAATCATCTAGGCATATAAGGATGATTAAACAAGAGTTCTAATACATGGAGAATATATGTCACATAAATATGCATATGCTAAGGGGAAATGCATTTTACTACCAATAAATATTGAGCTTCATAATTTATTGGTCACAATTAATTTGTGCCAATGAAATTTTTCCATTGCTCTTTTAAATGTACAAGAAAAATATAATTAGCTCCCCCTAAATATGATATCATAATAATGTACTTAAAATTCAATTTCCCAAAGATCACCTTCAAAGTAATTGAATTTCACCACATAATTATAATATACAATTCAAGGAATATTAACCAATCAAAAGAGCTAATTATGCTATTATGATGCTCAAAATAAATTTACCTTGGATGATAAGAATGAGTTCATATCATCGGTCCTTTACCTCGCGCTTCCTCTATTGTGGTGCATATGATGATTTCCTCCCTTGAGGTGCTAGTGCCGTCATCCTCTATCCATTTGTTGTTCCTACAAAACAAGTTTTTAATTGGAGGTTCTTTGGTACCCATTTTATTTTTGGGTCCTTGCCGGTTAGCTTTCATCGGTGCTTTTGGAATCCATTTTCACCTCTTGTTTGGTTGGTATTGATTTTTAACAAATCTAAATTTGTTTCTTATATGACCAACCTTACAACAATAAGTGCAAGTAGGGGAATTATGCTTAGCTTTAGCCAACAAGCTTGAAAAAGTTTTAGATTTGCTTGAAAAGCCTAGTCCGGCTTTATCGACGCTATATCGTTGCAAGCCAAGCAATTCTTCCAACTTTAAACTACTTTCACTAAACTTGAAAAATGATTTCTTCAAAGAGCTTAATTCATTTTTCAATGAATTATTTTCTTCATCTCTCTTGGCTAACTCAAGTTTGAGCAATACTCATCTTGGTTTTGCCAAGAACATCAATAAGCTCATTATATGTTTCTAATAACTCATCAAAAGACTGTACATCATCGTCGCTTTCCTCCTTGTCATTTGCATCATCTTTGGCCATGAGGCAAAGATTTGTTTCTTCTTCTTCATCGGAGTCACTATCACTCCATGTGGCCATTAGAGCTTTCTTCTTCCCTTTATCCTCATTCTTCTTCATATGACATTCATTATCATAATGACCTTTATATTGACAATTATAATATGTTACCTCTTGTTTGGAATCATGTTTGGTGGCACCGGAGGTCTTTGGCTTGTTGTATTTGTTGTAAACTTTCTTGAACTTTCTTGTGAACAAGATCATATCTTCATCCTCGGATTGTTCTTTCCTCCCGACCAAGGCTATCCCCTTTCTTATGGATCTATCTTCCTCCTTTAATCCCTTCCGGGTTGACACTTCAAGCTCATGAGTCACTAAGGTTCCATGGAGTTCATCAAGATCATATGACGCACTATCTCCTTTGTTGGATTCAATGATAGCCGTCCTCTTGACATCCCATTCTTTTGGTAAAGCTCTAAGGCCTCTTCTCCATATTTGCTTTGGAGGATACTTTTCTCCAAATTGGGCAAGCTCATTGATGATTTGAGTGAGCCTTCTAAACATCGAGTCAAAATTTTCTCCGGACTCCATTTCAAATGTTCCATATTTGAGTTGTAGAAGATCAATCTTTGTTGTGCCCTCATGACAAATTTGTAATTTATCCCAAATTTCCTTTGCGGTTGAGCACATCGAGATGCGGTTGTCTTCCTTCATATCTAAAGCACAATGCAAAATATTAATAGCTTTAGCATTTTGAGAAATTAAGATCATATCCGCCCCTTGTAAAATCATCTATTTCTTTGGGAACATTCATTCCCTCAACTTCCTTTAAAGGAATATGTGGATCTTTTACAATTATCTTCCATAGGTTATAATCTACGGATTGGATATATAGAGAAATTCTATTCTTCCAATATCCGTAGTTATCTCCCGTGAAGAGCGGAGGTCGATTGGTCGATTGACCTTGAGCAAACTCACTTGCTAGATTAGCCATAGAATATTTGGTTTAAAAATAATACCACTTGTTGGAACCGAAGAGGGTGGGTGAATGAGGTTCATTGGCTACTTTAGCGTTTTAAAATGAATTTGCAAATAGTCGAGTTTGCGCTGCAGAAGACTTCAAGTCAATCGAACAATAAATAATAAGAAGTAATAAATAAATGCGTAAAGTAAATAAAGCGATAAACGATACAAATATTTGTTATAGAAGTTCGGGATGAATCGCCTACGTCTCCTCTTCCCGGCTAGAAAACGTCCAACCGAGGTTCCACTAGAACAACTTTGATCTTGGCCTTAAGGGCTCCAAGTTAGCCATAACACTCTTCCCGAGTAACACACTCTTCACGGGTCTTCTTGGCCTTAAGGGCTCCAAGGATAGCCACACACAAACTCTTCCCGAGTCACACACACTCTTCACGAGTCTTCTTGGCCTTAAGGGCTCCAAGGATAGCCACACCCTTGCACCAACTTCACTTGTTGATTTCTTATACAATTTCCAACTTGCATCGGTGTTGGAGGACCTTACAATAAATCAAATAACACCTTCACGGTGTAACAACACGAAGAATCAAAAGCTCTCACACAAGATAAATTACAAACTCCAATACAACACAACTGTATGAAGTTTGCAATGCTAGAATGATTTTAATTGAACTCAACTTTCTTGTAGTTTATACTCTTGTTTCTTGTCATCAAATTGATCCAAAACATCCATATTTATAGTGTAGAAGGCTCCCAAGATTCCTACTAGCCATTGCTACACATAAGGCTTGAATCACTCCAAGATCGCCTCGGACATCGCCTAAGGCGTTCACCATCGCCGCGCACCAACGGTCGAAATCTGCACTGATCGCCTCAGGCGATCTCTGGATCGCTTCAGACGATCGTCCACCAAAAATAATACCGTAGCCTAAAATGATCAGAAATTTGCATCGCCTCAAACGATCTCTCCATCGTCTCAAACTAACCATGCATCGCCTCAGGCGTTCTACCAATCGCCTCAGGCGACCTCTCCATCGCTCGGTCCTTGGCGTCATTTAAGTCGATGAGCGTGGCGATGTCTTGAATGGCTGCCTGGGCGATGATCACCATCGCCTAGGGTGATCCGCCCAAGTCCTTGCAGATTTGATTTCCTTCAAACAATCCACTTTTCAACCATCTAAACTTGTACACTAAGTAGACACATTAGTATAACAAATGCAAGTTTTGTTGATCATCAAAACTTATAAATAATTCGGAGATAAATTAAGCATTAAACTCAACAATGCATTTAAGGCTCAACAGTGACCTAGCTGAAATACCCTCATTCCATTCAAATAAAGGATTGTCACTAACCTTCGCACTCTGATTTGAAGAATTCTCTACTGAATTTTGCGTCCCTGCCAATTGCTCGTAAGTAGAAGCCGAGGTACTTAATTGTTGTATCACTGCTTCCAATAATACTTGTTGACATTTTTGTTCCTCTTGCAGATTAGTATTCTCCCATTTTATTGCTATTAATGCTTCAAGGATTTGGACGTGTCTGGTTCCCTCAGCCATGTCGCAGGAACGCAGCTCTGGTACCACTTTAAGAAGCAATTAGAAATTGAAAATTAAGAATTCCAAGCAAATCTGATGCTCTTCATATTTACGCCAAAGTATTGAAATTATTTTGGTGTAAAAGTTATCCTTTATTGAATGTAAATACCAGATTTATATACAAAGCATAACTGATAGGCCAACAAAGTAAATGGCCCAACAGTGGGCACATGCTTAATTGACTTGGTCCAATGTCACTATTGACTGGGTCCAAGTATTAACTTCTGACTATACTGAATTTGCATAAAAAAACCCTATATAATAATTAATTTGCACTTGACTCCTTAGTATGGCTACTTTAGCTTTTCAAAATGAATTTGCAAATAAGTCGAGTTTGCGCTGCGGAAGACTTGATGTCAATCGACTGTAGGGGCCCTAGTTCCTTAAGTGCGGATTAAAGGCGTAAATAGAGCTAACATACATCTATAGAGTATAAAGTTCATGTTGATGCCTTGACCTATTAGATTACAGTGCCGAAATAAAACTTTCAAAAGGGATTAAATTACATTCTCAACCAATTGAATGTTAATCCTATAGCTTTACACTACTCCTAGAGTAAAGACTATACACAAGAATTAGGCCTGCTACATCAAAAGCACTCCTCACAAGCACACCGCATCAACCCGCCTTAGCCGTCCGCCCAAACGTACCTACAGGAACAACCCCAAAACCATGAGCATGCATATAAATCATATTCACAATAATATGATTGTAGTTCAAATGCATAAACCGTAAATACGATTCACTTCCTGTATTTAATACATTTAAAAGCTCCATTGGTTGTCCCTGTACCACAATCATAATCAATAGATTATAATACCAATAATGTATGTCATGACATGCACTCATTCCATGTATACCAATGGTCATTTCCAGTCTTATTATATCAGTGGCATAATACCCCTCGCGTTTACATGACAGCGGCATTAATACCCATCGCTTCGACATATTAGCGGTATAATATCCCTCGCAATAGTAATATGACAGAGGCATTATCCTTCGCTTCGACATATTTGCGGCAAATATTCTTCATCGCTATAATATGACAGCGGCAAGTATTCTATCATCGCTTCGACATGAAGGTGGCAAGTATTCTTCATCACTGGAATATAATATCGACTCACAATCACATGCACCAATGCATCCAATATACACATGCAACCATAATGCATATCCAAACCATGTATGCAACCATAATGCATAATTAAGACCATGTATGCAACCATAATGCATAGCCAAATTCAATACGTAAAATATGTTTTACCGTCCGATGCCCGTACGTCTCACTATGTACCTTAGTCCCAAAATGTGTTGTGTCGTGGACTATATCTCCTAAGCTGTGTGACCACCTGGGATGGTTCTACACATTCACACAAACCAATATTAGGAGCCAATAATAGTCCAATATCAAAAATTCCACAAAATTATTCAAAATTTTCTGTGTCTCGCGATCGATTGTCGCGAGGGCCCGATCGATCGCGAGATCACTCTGCCCGCTGCCGAATTTTTCTGTCCTCGGTGATCGATCGCCACATTTGGCGTGATCGATCGCCAGCCTCACCGATCGATCGCCCAAATGTGGCGATCGATCACCAAGCGATACTGGAGCGCACTGGTGGCGCGCGATCGATCGCCAGTCCCTGTACTTAGAAAACCACCATTTTTGCTCCCCATTTTCTTCCCAAACCATACCAGCACTTATACCTTCAAACCAACAACATAAAAAGCATTATAAACCTTCAAAATACACCTTAAAACAACCAAACATCCAACACCCAACCAAAACAATACCAACCCAAAACAAACCCATTTCCAAATAACAAATACCATTTCAAAACCAAACCAAACACCATTAAAACATCAAGGAGGGTTCCATACCTCTTGAGGACTCCAAATCTCATAATAAATCCCACAAACCAAGATTTTGCTAGGATTTCCCCTCCACTTTAATGCCAAATTCGAAAATGGAGGAAGGGTTAGGGTTGGGAGAGTAATTGGGGATTTTGGTAAAGTGATGGGTAAGGTGGTGGTAGTGGGGTTAAAAGGGTTAATTAAAATTGTACCACAACAATTACCATGATGTATAAAATACTCCAACATGATATTTTAAAAGCATTTTACCAAAATGCAGCAAAACCCCAATTAAGCACATACTTTACCAAATAATATCAACCATCACATTTAAACCATGATAACACCCAATTACTCAACATGCATAACATGCACCCTGAAACGCTCTACCGGGTCACGCCTACCATGTGACTAAGCATTTCACCAAGATAATTAATTCCAACACATAATTTAATTATCACTATAAATAATCACATAAACATAATTAATGCCCAATTTGCATTTAATTATTTCGGGGATATCACAATACTCCCCTACTTATAAGATTTCGACCCTGAAATTGCATACACTTACCCAAACGAAATTAATCATAAATCACATACCAGAAAATAGTTCCGGGTAGTACTGCACCATATGCCGCTCCGTCTCCCACGTGGCCTCCTCGATACCCCTGCGATCCCACTGAACCTTGACCATCGGTCTTACTTTGTTCCGAAGTCTGCGATCAGCCCTATCCAGAATTCTGACTGGCTGTTCCTCATAGGACACATCAGAATCCAACTGCACCTCAGAAGGCTGTAACACATGTGACGGATCTGTCTCATATTTCCGCAACATAGATACGTGGAATACGTCGTGAATACCAGATAACGACGATGGCAAGGCCAAACGGTAAGCCAAAGTACCAATGCGCTGCAAAACCTCATACGGTCCAACATACCTTGGAGACAATTTCCCACGCATACCAAACCACACAACACCCCTGAAAGGTGAGATCTTCAAAAAGACCCTGTCTCCCAACTGAAACTCCAACGGTCTCCACCGTTTATTCGCATAGGCTGCCTGTCTGTCCTGGGCTGCCTTCATTTTCCGACGGATAACCTTTTATCTTATCCTCTATTTCCCGAATCAGTTCGGGTCCTCCCACTGCCTTACTGGTCAAGTCATCCCAGTACAATGGCGACCTACAACGCCTACCATACAGAGCCTCAAACGGAGCCATCTGAATACTCGCCTGATAGCTATTATTGTACGAGAACTCTACCAAAGCCAATGAATTTTGCCATGAGGCATCAAACTCTAATACACAAGCCCGTAGCATGTCCTCGAGCGTCTGTATAGTACGTTCAGTCTGACCGCCCGTCTGGGGATTTCACCTCAGTGCCCAAAGCTGACTGTAGACCTCCCCAGAAATGAGATGTAAACCGTGGATCTCTGTCAGATACAATAGACACTAGAATCCCATGTAGTCTCACTATGTCCCGGACATACAGCTGAGCCATCCTCAAGTATGTGTACGTCATACTGTAGGGGATGAAGTGAGCTACCTTCGTCAGCCTATCAATGATCACCCAAATGGCATCACAACCCGAAGTAGTCCTCGACAAATGGGTCACAAAGTCCATGGATATGTGCTCCCATTTCCACTCCGGTATCTCTAAGCTCCTTAGCTCGCCACCAGGCATCTGCCTCTCTGCCTTAACCTGCTGACAGATCAAACACTTCTTAACAAACGCGATCACATCACGCTTCATCCGTTTCCACCAGAACTGATCACATAGATCCTTATACATTTTTCTTCCTCCTGGGTGGATACTAAATCGGCTACTATGAGCTCGCTCCAAGATCCCTCTACGCAACTCCGGCGTACTCGGAACCACCCAACGGCTACCCAATCTCAAGGATCCATCTTCAGCCACTCTGAACTTCGATGGCTGACCAAGATGTACTAATGATAACCATCTCTGAATCTCATCATCTGTTCTCTGAGCTCTCCTGATATTCTCATAGATATCTGGCTCCGCTAACAAAGTCGATACCCATACCGGCGATGCATCCACATCGAAATCATAGCCCAGATGGCAACAAGAAGTCATCATAGCCGATAAGTACATGGCATCCTCAGCAGTACTCTTCACCTTCCGACTCAAGGCGTCTGCCGTCAAGTTAGCTTTTCCCGGATGGTACTCTATCTCATAGTCGTAGTCCTTGAGTAAATCCATCCATATCCTCTGACGCATATTCAACTCCGCCTGAGTAAATAAGAATTTCAGGCTCTTATGATCCGTATATATGGTAAATGACGTACCATACAAATAATGCCTCCAAATCTTCAATGCGAAGATAATAGCCGCCAACTCCAAGTCATGGACTGGATATCTAGTCCCATGCGGCTTCAACTGCCTCGATGCATAAGCTACCACATGCTTATCTTGCATCAGTACACACCCCAAGCCCTGTAGGGATGCATCAGTATAAAGAACAAACCTCGTGTTCTCCGAAGGAATCATCAACACGGGTGCCGTGGTCAACCGGTGCTTCAACTCTTGGAAGCTCTCCTTGCAAGCCTCTGACCAAAAGAATGGTACTCCCTTTTGGGTCAACTGTGTCAACGACTTAGCAATCTTAGAAAATCCTTCGACGAAGCGTCGATAATAACCGGCCAAACCAAGAAAACTCCGTATCTCTGGCACAGAAGTGGGTGCAGCCCACTCCATCACATCCTCAATCTTCCTGGGATCCACTGATATCCCACTGCTAGATATAACATGCCCCAGAAATACTACACTACTCAACCAAAACTCACACTTGCTGAGCTTGGCATATAACTGGTGATCTCTGAGGATCTGGAGCACTGTCCTCAAGTGTTTCACGTGCTCTTCCTCGCTCCGGGAGTAGATGAGTATGTCGTCAATAAATACAATGACGAACTGGTCAAGATATGGTTGAAACACTCTGTTCATAAAGCTCATAAAGACAGCTGGGGCGTTCGTCACACCGAACGGCATAACTAGGAACTCGTACTGCCCATAACGAGTCCGAAACGCTGTCTTCTGCACATCATTTTCCCTGACTCGTATCTGATGGTAACCCGACCTCAAGTCAATTTTGCTATAAAGCTTAGTACCCTGCAACTGATCAAATAAATCATCAATCCTTGGGAGAGGATACTTGTTCTTCACCGTGGCCTTATTCAGTTGCCGATAATCGATGCACAAACTCATCGAACCATCATTCTTCTTCACAAAAAGAACCGGTGCGCCCCAAGGCGATAAGCTAGGGCGTATATATCCTTTGTCAAGGAGTTCCTGTAGTTGCTCCTTCAACTCCCTTAACTCTGCCGGTGCCATCCTGTAAGGGGCACGAGAAATAGCGGATGTCCCCGGTAATAACTCAATCCCAAACTCGACTTCTCTAGCCGGTGGGAATCCTGGAATCTCCTCCGGGAACACATCAGCAAACTCTGCTACCACGGGCACATCCTCTACCCTCAACTCTTTACCCTTCCCCGACGTGTCCATGGCATAGATAAGATATCCCGTGTGTCCACGTTCCAATAATTGGAACATTTTGACCGCCGAAATCAACGGAATCTTCGCACGAGAACCGTTCCCATAGAAAGTCCATTGAATCCCCAAATCGGATCTGAACCGAACTGTCCTCTGCCGACAATCTACTACTGCCTGATATCTGTTCAGAATGTCGATGCCCACAATGCAGTCGAAGTCTGACATACCCAAAACAATCAAATCTGCCTTTATCTCATTGCCCTCAAAATAAATGAGGCAGTCCATCAGAAACTGATCGGTAACAACATTCCTTCCGGTGGGTGTCAAGACCAAGAGAGACGTGGGTAACGGAGATGTGCACATATGATGTCTCTCCACAAAGTCCGCAGACATAAAGGAGTGCGAAGCACCTGTGTCTATCAAAATAAAGGCGGAATACGTAAATAAAAGGCACGTACCAACTATCACATCCTCTGGAGCTGCATCGGCCTGCTCCCTGGTCAGTGCATAGACCTGTCCCTGAGGTGGCCCCATCGCATGTGCTCCCATATGTCGAGGCACCATCGGATTGCCTCTGCTGTACCGTCCCACTAGAAAACCTCCCTCGACCTTCCCTAAGATCCATCTATCCTTCCCGATTGGGACAACGTCGAGTAATGTGGCCCGGCTTGCCATATATGTAGCACGCAGAACAATCACGCATCAAATGCGGCCCTCCGCAAAAGTGACACTTAACATCTCCAACTCTACTAGCTTGAGTTGGTCCCCCAAAAGTAGATGCACCACCCCTCTGGTCCCTTGCTTCCGGCTATCCGGTCGCCTTCCGCTAAACCGGGAAAAAGAAGAAGTCCCTCGTGACTTAAAAGATCCTCCTGGGGCCTCAGATTCTCAGATGAAGATCTTTGTGATGGAACTGGTGGGGGTACAGCATCAGTATAAGCACCCACCCCTATCTCTGCCAACTCCGCTCTAATAAACGCATCATCAAAAGATGTCGGGTTGTTGGAAATAACCCGGTCAAATAGTTCCGGTCGCAGCCCTTTCAAAAAGTGCCTCATCTTAGCATGCCCGTTTGTTGCGATATGGGGAACATACCTCAACAATGACGAATAATGCATGGCATAGTCCGAGACTGTCATGCTCCCTTGCTTCAGGCTCTTGAATTCATCCTCCTTTGTTTTGCCTAGCCGCAGCAGAGAAGTACCGGTTTAGAAATCGGGTTCTGAATAAAGTCCAGTCAATCACCATACCTTGGGCCCTCAACTCCATCACAGTCATCTTCCACCACATGGAAGACTTCTTTGCTAGTTGGAACTCCGCTAGCCTCAACCAAGCCATCCTAGCACAAAGCGCGAACACAAATATCTGTTCCAGTCTCTCTAGCCACTCTTCGGCCTCATCCCCTGTCTCTGTCCCCTCAAACATGGGCGGGTGGGAAGTCAGAAATTGTGTCAGACTAAGCTCCCTAGGCAACAACAACTGTGCTACTGGTTCCACTCCCACAGCCGGTGGAGGTAAGGGATTTGTCTGAGCTATGCTTGCATTGACACTTCCAACATCACCCACCTCTTCATTGAGGTTCCCCAAATTCATAGCCGCCATGCTGTAACACAAGGGTTAACAACAATTCCAAACAATATATATGCTACACCGTTAGATAATATGAATGACAATAAGCATGTTAGTATAACAATTGTATACACAAATATGCGCCACATGCATAAACATGCCCCAAATGTAAACATCTAGCCAACCATGCTAAGGCTACCCTTCACTCGTTCCCGGGTTCTCTAACCACTGCTCTGATACCACTAATGTAGGGACCATAGTTCCTTAAGTGCGGATTAAAGGCGTAAATAGAGCTAACATACATCTTTTGAGTATAAAGTTCATGTTGATGCCTTGAGCTATTAGATTACAGTGCCGAAATAAAACTTCCAAAAGGGATTAAATTACATTCTCAACCAATTGAATGTTAATCCTATAGCTTTACACTACTCCTAGAGTAAAGACTATACAAAAGAATTAGGCCTACTACATCAAAAGCACTCCTCACAAGCTCACCGCATCAACCCGCCTTAGCCCGTCCGCCCAAAAGTACCTACAGGAACAACCCCAAAATCATGAGCATGTATATAAATCATATTCACAATAATATGATTGTGATTCAAATGCATAAACCGTAAATACGATTCACTTCCTGTATTTAATACATTTAAAAGCTCCCTTGGTTGTCCCTGTACCACAATCATAATCAATGGATTATAATACCAATAATGTATGTCATGAGATGCGCTCATTCCATGTATACCAATGGCCATTTTCAGTCTTATTATATCAGTGGCATAATACCCCTCGCGTTTACATGACAGCGGCATTAATACCCATCGCTTCGACATATTAGCGGCATAATATCCCTCGCAATAGTAATATGACAGCGGCATTATCCTTCGCTTCGACATATTTGCGGCAAATATTCTTCATCGCTATAATATGACAGCGGCAAGTATTCTATCATCGCTTCGACATGAAGGCGGCAAGTATTCTTCATCACTGGAATATAATATCGACTCACAATCACATGCACCAATGCATCCAATATACACATGCAACCATAATGCATATCCAAACCATGTATGCAACCATAATGCATAATTAAGACCATGTATGCAACCATAATGCATAGCCGAATTCAATACGTAAAATATGGTTTACCGTCCGATGCCCGTACGTCTCACTACGTACCTTAGTCCCAAAATGTGTTGTGTCGTGGACTTTATCTCCTAAGCTGTGTGGCCACCTAGGATGGTTCTACACATTCACACAAACCAATATTAGGAGCCAATAATAGTCCAATATCAAAATTCCACAAAATTATTCAAAAACACATTTTTCTGTGTCTCGCGATCGATCGCCGCGAGGGCCCGATCGATCGCGAGATCACTCTGCCCGCTGCCGAATTTTTCTGTCATCGGCGATCGATCGCCACATTTGGGCGATCGATCTCCAATCGATTGCGCCAAATGTGGCGATCGATCGCCAAGCGATACTGGAGCGCACTGGTGGCGCGCGATCGATCGCCAGAAACGGGCGATCGATCGCCGATCCCTGCACTTCGAAAACCACCATTTTTGCTCCCCATTTTCTTTCCAAACCATACAATCGATCGCGCCAAATGTGGCGATCGATCGCCAAGCGATACTGGAGCGCACTGGTGGCGGGCGATCGATCGCCAGAAACGGGCGATCGATCGCCGATCCCTGCACTTCGAAAACCACCGTTTTTGCTCCCCATTTTCTTTCCAAACCATACCAACACTTATACCTTCAAACCAACAACATAAAAAGCATTATAAACCTTCAAAATACACCTTAAAACAACCAAAAATCCAACACCCAACCAAAACAATAACAACCCAAAACAAACCCATTTCCAAATAACAAATACCATTTCAAAACCAAACCAAACACCATTAAAACATCAAGGAGGGTTCCATACCTCTTGAGGACTCCAAATCTCACAATAAATCCCACAAACCAAGCTTTTGCAAGGATTTCCCCTCCACTTTAATGCCAAATTCGAAAATGGAGGAAGGGTTAGGGTTGGGAGAGTAATTGGGGATTTTGGTAAAGTGATGGGTAAGGTGGGGGTAGTGGGGTTAAAAGGGTTAATTAAAATTGTACCCCAACAATTACCATGATGTATAAAATACTCCAACATGATATTTTAAAAGCATTTTACCAAAATGCACCAAAACCCCAATTAAGCACATACTTTACCAAATAATATCAACTATCACATTTAAACCATGATAACACCCAATTACTCAACATGCATAACATGCACCCTGAAACGCTCTACCGGGTCACGCCTACCATGTGACTAAGCATTTCACCAAGATAATTAATTCCAACACATAATTTAATTATCACTATAAATAATCACATAAACATAATTAATGCCCAATTTGCATATAACTATTTCGGGGATATCACATCGACAAAGAATAAAAAGAAGTAATAAATAAATGCGTAAATTAAATAAAGCGGTAAATGACACAAATATTTGTTATAGAAGTTCGGCGATGAATCGTCTATGTCTCCTCTTCCCGGTTAGAAAACCTTTAACCGAGGTTCCACTAGAACGAAAAAGATCTTGGCTGAAGGGCTCGAAGTTAGCCACAACACACTCTTCCCGAGTACAAAAAGCTCTTCACGAGCACAACACTCTTCACGAGTCTTCTTGGCCTTAAGGGCTCCAAGGATAGCCACACAAAACTCTTCCCGAGTTACCAACACTCTTCACGAGTCTTCTTGGCCTTAAGGGCTCCAAGGATAGCCACAACATATGCACCAACTTCAATTGTTGATGACTTTTACAATTTCCAACTTGCGTCGGTGTTGGAGGACCTTACAATAACTCAACAAATACCTTCACGGTGTACCAACACGAAGAATCAAAACTCACACAACAAGAAATGAATTACAAACTCCAATACAACACAAATGTATGAAGTTTGCAATGCTAAAGTAATTTGAATTTATCAAGGCTTTTTTGTAGTTTATAGTCTTGTTTCTTGTCTTCAAAATGCTCCAAAGCATCCATATTTATAGTGTAGAAGGCCCCCAAGGCTCCTACTAGCCGTTGCTACACTCAAGGCTTGAATCACTCCTCGATCGCCTCGGACATCGCCTCAGGCGATCACCATCTCCGCGCCCCAACGGTCACCATAATGCACGCATCGCCTTAGGCGACGCCCCGATCACCTCAGGCGATCAATACCACAAATCAATGTCATAGCCTCGGTTGTTCAAAATCTTTCATCGCCTCAGGCGAAGCATCAATCGCCTCAGGCGTTCAGTCCATCGCCTCAGGCGTTCAGTCCATCGCCTCAGGCGATCAAGGCATCCCCTCGGGCGAACTCCCCCTGCGCGCGAGCCTCGGCCGCCTCTATCGATGGCCGTGGCGAAGTCCTCTTGGCTGCCATCGCCTGGGGCGATGGTCACCATCGCCTGGGGCGATCTAGCCCAGATTTTGCGCACTTGATTTTCTTCAATCAATCCACTTTTTAACCATTAAACCTGTACACTAAGTAGACACATTAGTATAACAAACACAAATTTTGTTGATCATCAAAACTCAAAAATAATCTGGGGATAAATTAAGCATTAAACTCAACTATGAGTTTAAGGCTCAACAATAACTATACTTGAGAAACCCTAATTCTTCTTCAGACAACTTCCGCCTCTTTTTCGATGCACCTAACACGATCGATGCTATATACCGAGCAATTTCTTCCACAGAAACCAAAAAATCTAAAGCAATAATTTGAATGTGAGAGTGGAGGGACAAACTGGAGCAGTTTTCGAACGTAGAGAGGGAGAGGTTAATTTTTTTACCTTAGGCATTAAATTAAACGGTGGATCAGAAATTACATTATAGCCCTTATTAATTTCTCTTTTTATTTCGGCGGGTTGGGCCTAATTTTGTCAATTTCAAACGGCCATACCAAAGTAGTTTCTCTAGCCTCCTCTCCGTCCATAATATAGTAAATAGATAATAGAAGTGCCATACAAGTGGTCGTATTACTAGAAATTCCAAGTGATCATTTGTCCCATGCTAGTTTGTGACAAGGTAATCATTGGTTGCCATTAGCTCAAAGTCACAGTTAAGAGATCGGCAGTCCAAAATTGACTCAATACATTCAAAATATAGCTCTGCTTGTCGTCAGGTCGGGAGGTCAGACAATTGAATTGGTTTGACCCCGAGGTCTCTAGGGCTTGAGCTAATTAATCATGGATCAGACCACGACCGCGATACGAGTTGGCCCAAATTTGAATCACGACCTAATTGAATTAGACCAGGTCTTATCAGGTGTACGATACTGGATTAAGTAAGAGAGAAATATAATTTTCTACTGAATTATATTTCTGATTTATATATTATATGTTACATGACTGCTTTAATCAATTGTTTTCTCTTAATGCTGTTAATTAGCGTGAGATAACCCTTTATTGAGTACCCTTATTGAGAATGTTTGATAATCCACCTTGAATATTTGGTGGTGATTTCATATCTTTATATAATCAACTTGTGTTACAAGATAAGACAACAAACTTAATATAAAAACAAGATAAGCTAATGTAAATCTAATAAGATAAGCTAATCTAAATCTGGTGGTTTAGTAGAATCAGGTGAATCTAAGATTCTCTCAACACCCCTCTTCAAGCAGGACGTGGGATTTTGTCCGACGCGCAGCTTGAAACGAAAAAACTCAAACAATGGACGAGAGCTCTTCGTAAAGGCCCAGTGATAGTGCATTTTCCTATCGTTGATAGATTGCACATTGCACGGTATAAATAAGCCAACACTGCACTGCCCCAACTATATGTGTTCACCTCTTCCAAATCTTCAAGTAGCTGCAAATACATGAGCTTTACAGAGCTACTATTATAATCTGGAAGCAAAATTCCACCTATAATCATCAAAGCTATACACCGAGTGTACTTTATTACATCCATCTCTGAGCTCATATCAGAGATACAATTAGCTCGACAGTGATTGTCTAGAGCGGTCATTCTTAGGTGACCGCCTCTAAATTTGCTTATGGCGGCTCAAATCCAAGTAACTCAAGATATGATTTCACATGTTGTGAATCATCTACCCCAGTTACTGGTTGACCATCAACTTTCAAGACCCCAAATTATTGAAATATCTTATAAAGTGATGTTAGCCTCACCAAATCTAAAATGAAATGTATGGGTCTCAGGCCGCCATCGCTCAACATGAGCGGTAACAAATGATTATCATACATACAATAGCCAGATTGTAAAACACTGTAAAATCCTATATCAGTGATATGCCTCCAAACACGACCGTGTATCATGTTCTCATTATACAGCTCCCAGATAAGGTTATCAATGTGTTTCACTTTTAGAATATTATCAATATTCTCGGAACAAAAAGCACTGGAGATATGCGTAGATTGTAGATATAATACAGTTGAATCTTCTGGACCTCGATTTAATGTCATCCTAAAATTAATAAAAAAAATTTAACACTCATATCAACCATTTATAATATTAGTAGAAAAATACATGAATTTTTTAATTCATTTTTAAAAAATTGTGTAACAAAAACAACATATGAACAATTTATAATATTTTAAATAATTTACTAACCTTTAATAATGAAGATGCACGAAGGAATTTTTGAAGACAAGAAACGAAAGCTGTGAAGTGGAGAAACGAAAGCTGTGAAGTGGAGGAAAAATATAGATGAATGTATCTGACACAATTTCATCACATATTTTATAGAGGGTTTTCGAGTTCTGGGTAGGGATGGTGATATTTAATTAAGTAGTTTGTTGGCTTTGGTTGGTTTTAATTTGGAAGGTTACAAGGTCAGGGGTCGTTCTCTTAGAGGGCGGCCTCTACCTTACGTAGAGTAAGCGGCCGCTATACAATAAATAGTCGCTCACATAGTGAGCGGCCACTTAGTGGTGTAGGAGCCGCTTCATCGCTTCATCATGAAGCGGCTCCTGAACAGCATTCAAAAGACCCCTCTCCCAAAACAACGGTTTGAGGTATATTTGAAACCCACTTCAATTTCGATGTATTTTTGATTATTTTTTTTTCGAATTATTTTTTAAAAAAACCCAAACAATGGAGGAAGGTGCACGTGCCCCCTTCACCCACCCGTAACTCTCAGTGGTTGAGTAGTTAGGTGCACACCACCCATATACACAGTTATTAAAGAGACAAATTTTTATGTCATTCGTCACCACGTAAACAGCGATAAACGTTATTGTGTTCTTCGTCCCACTGTCTTGAATCTTGATTCTCGGTGATCATGGCGGGATTAGACATGGATAACTCCTCAAGCAACAATCTTCACGTCGTTATCCTCTCCAGTCCCGAGGCGGGACACATTGTCCCAATGCTTGCCCTCGCCAACCGCCTCGCTGACCAACACTGTGTCCGCTCCACCGTTCTTATAGTCACAACCGGCGCGTCCTCGGAACCCGATCTTGTAAACCCCACAAGAAATAAGGAACTCGTTGAAATCATCCAACTTCCTCCTGTTGATATTTCAAACCTCATAGACCCTTCTACAAAAATAGTGACGCAAATGTGCTTGATGATGCGGGAATCTGTGCCTCACGTCCGCTCCGCAATCGCCGCCATGGACCGCCGTCCAGACGCCCTATTCGTAAACCATTTCGGGACTGAATCACTGAAAATTGCGGCTGAATTTAACATGCCCAAGTACATGTATTGTACTTCTACTGCATGGTTTCTTGCGTTGTCCGCGTATTGCCGTATTCTTGATGAAGAAATCAAGGGCCAGTACGTTGATGAACCGAGGGAACTTGAAAATTCCTGGATGCAACCCGATTCGACCCGAGGACGTCGTGGACATGATGCTGGACAGGGAAGATCAACAGTATCGCGAGTATTTAAGAATGGCGAAAGAGTTCTCTTTATGTGATGCGATTTTGGTAAATACTAACGAAGATTTGGAGGCCAAACCTCTCCAAGCTTTAAGGGAAAATGAAGCTGTGAAATCACTACTTAACTTGCCGGTGTATCCCATCGGTCCATCAACAAGACCGGTCGAACCCAAAGGTTTAAAGAGTGGATTGATGGATTGGTTAGACAAACAACCCAATCATAGTGTTCTTTTTGTGTCATTCGGAAGTGGTGGGATACTATCAGCCGAGCAAACCACCGAGCTAGCTTGGGGGTTGGAGCTGAGCCAACAGAGGTTTCTATGGGTGATCCGGCCGCCGAAGAAAGGTCATGTCAACGATGCTTTTTTCCCGGATAACATCAAGGGTAGGGAAGAAGACTATTTGCCTGAAGGTTTTTTGAACCGGACAAAAGATTTTGGATTACTTGTCCCTACATGGGGGCAACAGGTTGAAATCCTTGCACATCCATCAATAGGAGGATTCCTGTCGCACTGTGGATGGAACTCTGTGTTAGAGAGCATAATGAGTGGGGTACCGATGATAGCTTGGCCGCTCTATGCGGAGCAAAGGATGATCACCGCTTCGTTGGTGGAGGAGCTCGGGGTGGCGGTGAGGCCGGAGGTGTTGCCGACGAAGAAAGTGGTGGGGAGGGAGGAGATAGAGAAGCTGGTGAGGACTTTGATGGAGCACAAAGATGGGCAAGCAATGAGGAATAGGGTTATACAACTGAAAACTAGAGCTGAAAAAGGCCTGAGCCAAGGTGGCTCATCACACGCATCCATGTGCAAGATTCTGTCAGATATTGAGGCCAAGAAGAAGCTTAATGGATAGTAGGGAACATGCTTTGAATTTAGATTTTGTGGAACAAATAACGATTCTAGGCTGTGAGTGTTCTTCATCGTTTTAATTTTAAGGTTGTTTTTTATGTATTCGTAGAAGATCGTGGTTTTGTGGTGTTTGATCAAATTCTGTTCGTGTGTAGTGAAGTTTGTACGGTTACTTTTATTTGCAAATTTACCATATATAATAAGCGTGGAGCGTTCACTATTCTGAGGAATATTTTTATTTACCATATATAATAAGCGTGGAGCGTTCATTTTTATATTCCGAGGAATAGTATAACAGTTCCACGCAATGTTTGATAAGATTGTCCTGTTTTTTTTTTTTTGACTCGATTATCTTTTTGCTTTCATTTTGTTTGTGGTTCTTTTCGTTTCGCCTTCATTTCTCTTTGTTTTTGGGAACTTTTTGATCGCTCTTTGTTTGGTCAAGGATTTTTCTGATTTATCTCTGTTATTTTCATGCATTTATAAAAAAATTGTAAAGATTTTTCTCATGTTTACTCGTTCGTTTATTTTTTGGGCTATTTTAGTTCTTTTTTTTAACCTTTTACGTTTTTTTTTCCTGCAGAAACCACCTCATCCACAAAGACCTCAAATCTCTCCTTCAGAGGTCAGCCGCTCACCAATGTCCCTTCCCCGCGGCCCAAAGCTCATCTACAAAGGTTTTATTGTAATTTTTATTCATTCTCTTCGTTGTAGTAGATTTCCTTTTCGTCTGTTTTGTGCGAGGTGGATTTGCGAGTTGGATTCGATATTATTTTCAGTATTTGTGCGTATGTTCAGGTATGGTTTTGTCTGATGAAGTGACCGTGGCGTCGACAGAGATCAGTGATGGATCCAAGGTCATGGCGTCCCAAGGCCTTCACCAAGTGGTATGCATTTCGGAACAATATTAATTGATACCTCTGTATTCCTTGTTTTTTTTACTGGAATCAAGTCGTGGGGAAGAAGTTTTTTGAAGAAAAAAAACGAGTTATTGTAGTTTCTTTCTTCAGTAAACAGTTGGGTATAAAGAAAAATTCTTCAGTTATAATTCTTTCAAATCAATTTGGTGATTCAAGTCGGTGTATGAGTGAGTTAATGTAGAAATTGCTTCTTATTGGAAATCATTTGCCGGACAACTCTATTAAGTGGGAAGGAATTACATCTTTGAAGTCCCTTACAGTTGTATCAGTGAATGAAAACAAGCACGTTCAGGGGCGTAGCCAGGAATTTTATATTGGGGGGCTAGAGGCAAAGATACTGCGAGGGTGAAGGAGGCAACACCCTCATTGTGGGGGTTCGGGGCGGAGTCCCGAAATTTTTTTTTGTATAAACACTTCGTTCGTATACTCGTTAGCTATTATTTTATCTTTCTCTACATGCATAAGTTTTACTCACCATTTAATTCTCAATCTTTTGTATAAATATTTCATAATCCATTTAATCTAAATTTCAAATTAATATATACAATGGGTTTAATATTAGATAGAAAAAAAATATACCAAATTTTTTTAAAAAAACTATAGTTTACAAAAAAAATGATGTATATGTATATATTTTTTAAAAATAAGCTTAAAAATGGGACAAATAAGTATTAAATTATTTTTAAAAATAATTTAAAATTAAATTTTGTTTAAATAAATAAATAAATATTATGTAATGAAAATCCAAAAGTTTTATAAATTGAGCTTGCTGGGTTTCGAACTCGCAACCTAACAGTAGCGTATTAACATCTCTACCACCTGGAACACATCCTTTCACGCATTAATCTTAGACAAAATATATATATATAATAATTCTTGGAAGGACTGGGTGGGTTGAAGCCCACCCCAGCGCACAATGTAGATCCGCCCTGAGCACGTCTTATGTTTCAAAAGTACTATTGGTAATTTTTGGTTCCTATATGCTTGAGTGCTTGCATAAATGTTTCATGTGCCTAAATATGGTTTGATCATTCTTCCTGCTGCTCCTGTATTTACTTGCCGAGTGCTTATTTGGCTTTAAGGCCATGTTGACTGGCTTGGCAAGCACAACTCTCTCTTCAACCGTGCATAACATTGTCTGTGTGCTGTTCTCTGTGTCCCTTTTTTCCTTCTTGTTCCAATAACTTATCATGGCATTCTCCAAATAGTAGTTATATTAAATCATGTGTAAAAGCAAATTCCATGTACTTAACAGTGCCACTGCCCATACTATTTCATAAATGTGTTCAAGGAAGCCGTAAAATGAATTATGTTTCAACAAGTGGTCTTCTTATGGGATACTGTTGGTATAGATAACATGGGATCTTAAATTGTATGTGTGAAGATCCGGATTTTTGGTCAAACAAATTACGTGATACCGAGATAATATTGAAAATTAAATAAAAATAGATTTGCAGTATGGATGGATTGAATTGTATTATTCAATCTTGTGGACTTTAAATCACCTATTTAAGCAAATAACTTAGTATTTAACTTATTAGAGTTTGTGTAGGAGATAATATCTAGGTTATGTGATTTTAACTTGTAAACTTTTAAATAATTTAAAGTTTGTAAATAATTTAAGAAATCTTTGAAAATAATAATAATAATAACATCCAATCTTAAATCTTGCATTGAATAGATAAAAGTTATGCACTATAATTACTACATTAATCCTACATAAAAAGGCACCCAATGAGGCTCCACTTTCACCTACTAGAATTTTGAAAGTGCGTAGTTAAACCATTCAATGGTCTTGTCCAAACCTTGTCATAAGTCATTCAATGACATTTAAGTGTCTAACACAAGTCTTGTCACCATTCAATCTCTTACAACCACAATTCAATCCCATCTAAATATAAAGATATTTAATAGTTTGCTTAAATCATGTCATTAGATGATCAAAGTTTTGTAATTGTCAATAAATTCTTCTACATTACCAATTATTGACCACATTCATTACTTGACTCAAATCGTCATTAGGAGACCAAAATTATGGGATGCAATTAAGTCTCCTACATTATATCATATTATACCATACCAAAGAAAAGATTATCCTGCCAAGATGCATATTTACATTCATTGCCTTGCCAAATCATGACACTAAATGACCAAAGTTAAGGAACCCAATTTAAATTCCTCCTACATTAAAATCACCTCACTCAATCCCATTTAATTGCCTCCCAATCACATTAGCAACATCCACACATCATACACTAAAGTCTTGCCAATTGGGAGCCAAAATAGTGGATCTAAATTGGACACTCATCCCCACATTAAAACCACATTACACCATACCAAGAAGGGATTACTCTACACTTTACATTTTGTTGAAAATCCTCACATGCACCCATTCATTTTCGAACACTTCAAGGCAAGAGATGAATAGTTTGCACCATTTTTCTCAATCCGGATCGCATCTCAACGTTCTTCGATTATTCAACTGTAAGTGGGTTTTTGCTACAATTACCATTTCGTTTTTCAAAACTATATATATGTTTAAACTTTCGATTGAACATCAAATATGAAGAATATGTTTTATATCTAACAAGTGTGTGACATGATTATGAATGAAAGGACTTTGCGGAGTCACATTTTGAATCAAATAAGTCGTTAAGTGAATATGTGGAAGATATATGTTTATGAGTAAAAAATTTGTTTATGTGCCAAGATCTATGTGATTTGATAAATAAATATTTAAAGGATTTTTACTATGAATATATATATATATATATATATATATTTTTACCATGTTCAATCGGCTCCTACTTGCTGGGTGTTTTTCCCAAACACTCACACCCCTTACATCCCCTCCCAGACAAAGGCGAAAAGAAGAGATCAATGAAGAAGAACAAGAACAATTTTGGAGATAATAATTCTCGAAGAACCTTCAAGAAAATTTATTAGTTTTATTTACGCTTCCGCATCTTTGATTTAATCCGAGACAATTGTTTTTGTAATATCAATTGTAATGACAATTTATTGATTTTGGAATAAATAGACTGGTTTTATCATAAATCTGTACACGAGGCTTGTTGTATTCGAATTTTATATTTGGATTCAACGTCAGTGTCACGCGCTCCGGTCTCGGGGCGTGACAGTATGACTCATGTTCCATTTAATTGTTGAATTTGATGATTTTCTCTTACGTCATCTCTCGGAAGAGGAGGAAACTGAAGTTCCGGTTGTAAAATAGTCGGCAAAGGACTAAACAAAGATGGAAACTGAAGATTTACATGCTGATCATGCTATATCTAGCACCCCTGACATTAATAGTTTGTTGACGTGCGGGTTTGGACTAAACCGAATCTGGTGGTTAAGTAAAAGTCACCTTACCCTGCTAGCCAACCCAACTAATTTTTTGGCACGCCAACTAAATAAGTATTTTTTAACTGTTATTATTATTATTAATAATACTATTTAACATTCCTAACATATTTTATAATTTAATTCTCTTCATTACATTCAACATATATATATATTTTAAATATGCGATATATAATATTTCTTACATATATTTTGAAATAGAGTTGATATATATATATATATATATATATATATATATATATATATATATATGATAAAAGTATTTTAACTATTCTAATATTTAGCAACTTCAAATGTTAATTTTTTTTTCAATTTACAGTAAGATTGACATCATTTTTTTTAAAAGCGTTTGAGTCAGTCCTTTGTTTTTGTTTTTCTATTCATTAAAGTAGTATTGTCATTTTGTTTTAAAAAAAATTTAAAATCAGTCATTTTGAAAATGTTATTTTCGGTCAAATTAAGAAACAATTGACCAACATTCTGGTATCTGGCACCGTGCCTTGTGCGGTGCCAACAACAACTATTATTATTAATAAGAGCACTAGAATGCTCAAGGGATTTCACGACAATTGATACACAATCGTTCAACATAGCATTCATTATTTTGTGTGTTTTTATAAATATTTTTAAGTACTGATTATCTGCTTTTCAGATCAAAAAGCTGATTTTGGGTGTTTTATTCCATTACTTCTCTAATAAAAAAAAGTAGGTAACCGCCTGAAGCAGAGAAGCGTGTCATGAGATGCTTTTGAATGCTTTAACTTATGTGATGGCAATTTGATAATAAATTGAAATTCAATAAACTATTTTTTTTTATTTTAATAGCAAACAATCAATGCTGTTATTACCAACTTTAAGCAAAAATAACATTGAAATATTTTGAATAAAAAATTACTAACACATCATTTACCTGCTATTTATGTGTTCCTTTTTCAATTCGGTTCTTTAGAAAAAAATTCTCCAGTCTTCCATGACATCTCTCCTCCCTCCATTTTCTCCCATTCTTTTTTCCGGATAATGGAGCAAATGATTTACAAATTAATTTTTGTAAATCCATACTGGATTCCCTTCATTTTGAATCCAAAACCAAAGCAAAACTTTAAATATTAGGATGCTTGAAAATATGACTTTTTCTGGCTTTATGCCTACCTATTTTTGTTAGGTTCTATATTCAATTTTTTATTTGCTACATGTTATTTGTTGATTTAGTATTAATCTTTTTTTTTTTTTAGTACAACAACAATGGGTGGGAAAGGTGATATCTTAGACTCAAACCCCGACATCTTCCCTAATGGGAGAGGGTTATGTCGCTTTAACCAAGAGGTGGTGGTCGGTTTCCTTTTCCCATGACCGGATTGGCTTGAAAATAAATATCAAAATTTCGGCCAAGATGAATATTGTCTTTTTGACGTAGAACTCAAGTAAAATTTCAGACACAAATACATGTACCAAAACAAGAATGAGGAGTTGTGGGCACATCGATGTTCGGAGGATGAGAATGAGAAGGCGGTAAAGCAGGTTTCACAAGTTCAAAATGTATCATCCTCCGAAGACTTATAACTTAAGGGATAGATCACGCAAGAACAAAATCAAATTTAGATTCTGAATTGGTTCATCATTTCTGTATAATTGTATTATGCTAATGATAATTCTACTTTGTAGTACTTGATATAATAACTCAAGTTTCACAGTATAAGGGGTTATAATATAATAACCCCTTATACTATTTAGTTTATTATCAATAAAATTAGTGGCTTATTGCCACCCTAAGAAAAAAAAACTTAAGTGGATCAAATAAGTAAGATGTCAATACATATCATTCTCGGATCAATGACAATATCAAATTCTTCAAAAATAAAATTATATCGTATATAATTAATACATAATATTCATATATTAGCTTGTGCTCTCAAACACTAGTAAATTGTTAAAAATGACATATTTATAAATATTTTTGAGGGCGTCAGAGCATCTTTAACTAGAGGTGTCAAACGAACCGAGCGACACAAGGACCGACATGATCACGGCACCCCACGGGCTGTGTTGGCTTGTCCCATGTCGCTGTAGTGATGGGTCGTGCCTGGCACGGCCCGTAGAGTGGGTAATGCTGAGCCAAGGGTACATCAAGCATTACCCCGAATGATTGGGCGTAAAAGCGTCTGTAGATGACTTCTTAAGCCCGTCGTCAAATCATAAGGCTCAACCCTAGCCGGCACGACCCGTGGGGTACGGAATTATTTTTTGTAATTTTTTTAATGCTACCGATCGATCGGCAACATACACGTTGGTCGATTGGTGGCATTTGAAGCAATGCCCGATCGATCGGTAAAGCCCAAGAAATTTAAAAAGAACACAAATTGAAATGGGTCGTGCCGGATCATCCCTTTCGTGGAAACGGGTCGGGCTGACACGACACGATTAAACTGGCTGTGCTGGGCATTTGACACCTCTATCTTTAACCAACTTACAAATTGGTACATTGATAATTAGAAATCTAATATGACAATTATATGTGAGATTTCATAGTTAATTTGCAAGCTTGAAAATTTAGGTGGAATTGCAGCCTCCATTCACCCACCAGTTAACAAAAAGATTAGGGAGCAGCCTCATTCACCCACCAGTTAGTTCCGAGCAGGTGCATATTCACCCACCAGTTAGTTCCGAGCAGGTGCATATTACCACCTTAAGCAAACCACGTTATTTACGAAGATTCTTCAAAGAATTAGTACATTTTATATTATTTTGGGACAATCCATTATTTTAACATACTTTGATGAAATAATAAATTAAAAAACTTTGGTTAGAGAGAGAAACACTCTCCCTTCTCTCTAATAAAAGGCGCCTAAGGCCATCTCCAACCATGAATTTCATTTTAGCGCAACTTTTGCACTAAAATAGTGTAATTTTTACACCAAATACAAAACTCATCTCCAACCAATCTACTTCAAACTTTACACTATAAAGAATATTCCCTAGAATATTCCTTTTAATTTCATTTATAACTATTATTTTATTATTTTATATATTTATTTATAAATTTATATTTAAATAAAGTATCAATTTAATTTAATTTGTTTAAATTAAATTAAATAAATTTATATAAATATTAAAATTAATCAGTTTAATTTAATAATAAATTAACTTAACATAATCATTAATTACTCCATAAACAAGTTTTATATCAATAACAATTATTAAATTTAACTTTTATAAATATTTATTATAAACAATTTAATTATAAAAATTAATACTATTTAATAATAATTATTTACAAAATTACCAAAATTTAGTTATAATTCTTTAAAATAATTAGTAATAATAATATAATAAATAATTAAACCTTTGAAAACAAAAAAAAAAAGAAAAAAAATTAAAAAAAAAAAAAGAAAAAGATGGCGCATTGCTACAGTGCCACGCCAAATATGGCGTGGCACTGTAGCGCAGCACCATTTTCACGCAGAAAATGGTGCTGCGTTGGAGGAGGTGGGAGACGCCATTTTGGCGTTGGATGCCAAAATGGCGTCCCCGTTGGAGACGCCCTAAGTTCTCATCTCGTCTGAGTGATTCATCATCGCTGCTTCGTACACTCACCACTGAAACTTGCACTTGGATTTCTTGTTGCATGTTATCATTGGTGCGACGTCTTCAGCAGCTCCCTCACTCTATTCGATCATCGCTGGACATTGGGTTTCGGGTTGCTAGGGTTTCGCACTAAGCTCGCGTTTTTCTTCTGGTACGTATACTGATTTTCTGCGCTTTTAATCTTCTGGTGTTGGTGGATGGCTTCCACCATAATTTTGCTTTATAATCTGGGGCTTGATTTTGTGTTCGAATTTCTGGGATTTAAACCCTCGCTCGTCTGCCATCATCTATGAGCTTCTTCGAGTTGTTTTTGTCTTCTGGTTTTGATTGATTCTGAGGCTCCCGGTTGTTGAGGTTGGCTCAGAACTGATTGCTGCGTGTTGGCTGTGTACGGGGTGGTGTTACTGGTTCTTGGTTGGTCCCCTACTGCTGGTTTGTATTTCCTGGTTCTGAGTGCACTCCAGATGTTGGACATTTGGCTTCAGTTGCCTTCCTTCTGGCCGATCTTCACGGGGGGCAATAGCCATAATAAACAACACTTCAAACCTCTCGATTTACGCCCCCAGTGTTCCACTGGCAGGGGTAAACATGTGACATTCCCAGATAGTGGCTCAGACAGTGGCTCGATCACATTGGGTGAAAATGATACTAGTGTCTAGGGCAATGTGCTTGAGTTTCTCGGCCTTAAACTAATAATGATTCTTGTAATGAGGGTCAGTCGAAGCCTGGGCATCATGAGCTACTAAGTGATGCAACTACCAACGCACAACAAATCCCCATGCGTGAGGCTGACACTACGAAAATGGCTCCTCCTAAGGCAGCTGATTTGGCTAAGTCTAAGCAAGCTCCCATTCACCCTTGGAGTAAGTGTTTGGATTTCAAAACTAATCGGAGTGGTCCTAAGCTCACCCCTCTTGATCAACTTGAAATCAATGATGAGCATTGTAGCATCCCCATGGCAGAAGTCGATTGCTTTGAAAGAAATCTGTTTGGCGTGGGGTGTTAAACATACATTCCACTCCCACCCAAGTCGATGGCTCATCTTTAAGTTTGCATCCAGTATGGATTTGGAGAAGGTGCTCAATGGGGGTCCTTATAATTCCTTTGGACGTGCATTGATCTTGAAAAAAATGCCCACCCTGTTTGATTTCAGTGACAAGGAGATGACTCGCGTCCCACTTTGGGTGACGACTCCTTGGCTCCCACCAACCTGCCGGAATGCGAATGCACTGAGTCGAATTTTATCCTATGTGGGAAAGCCTCTTTACACTGATGAGCTCACTTCCACCAGAGAAAGGCTATCATATGCTAGAGCCTTAGTGGATGTTGATATGTCTGTTCCATTGTGGTTCGGTGTGTCCCAACATCTTTTCCTGGGGCCTTAAATTGGACTTGGAAATCAATTTTGAGAATGAGCCTTACTATTGCACTATATGCACAACTTTGGGACATACGATAATGAAATGTCCAAAGATCCGGATAACAAGATAATGGAGACACCACATACTCCAAACCAAAGAAGAGCTACTGTCATGTATAATGCAAGGAAAAAGGGATCCAAATTTGATCGTACAGATGAAGCTTTGGATTGTTGATCGCTTTAATATCCAAACAGCAGGCTTTAAGGATTCGACATCATTTGCTTCCACTTCTAGTAAGGATGTGACCCACTCTCATGCCAATGCTAGTGCTAGTACTTCTAAAGCATCTGGGCAGTCGGGCAAGGGGCCCAGGCAGGTTATTCAAACCAGATTTGACATGCCTAAAGATGGCTCGGGGCAGGGCACTAACAGTTCTTCTAAGGCAGGAGGTGCGGTTCATAAGGATATGGCTCCAAAAACTAGTGTTGAGAACGAACCACCAACTACAAACCCGAAAGGCAAAGCAGTTGAGGATTTGAATGTTGTGTATATACGCACTAAGGATAAGAAGAAAAAAGCCAAAATTACATCAGACGATGGGCAGGAAACCTCGCCTCATTCTCGACGCATGCTTCAGGGCGTATTTTGATTCGGCTTCCTTCTTGGAATCAAGCTAATAATTTCTCGACGCATGCTTCAGGGCGTATTTTGATACTTTGGAACCCGAATACAGTTACTGTTGAGGCCCTGGAAACGTCGGCTCAACACCTACATTGTTTGGTTACATGTCTAGTAACGAGGATCTCCTTCCTTGCATGCTTTGTCTACGGCTTACACTCAGTTGTATCCCGTCGACCACTTTGGGAGACGCTTTGCCAGCTGAGCTCCTTCATCTCTGCTCCTTGGATAGTTTTGGGGATTTCAACAGTGTACTTTCAGCTGGTGATAAGACCAATGGCCTTCCAGTTACAACCTATGAAACTAGAGACCTTTTGAAGTGTTGCTTGGAGACATGTCTCTCTGATCTCCCATCCACTGGGTGCTACTTCACATAGACCAACCATTCAGTATTATCAAAGATTGACAGACGATGGTTAATGGTGGTTAACTGATTGGCGCGCTGAGGTACAGTTTATTCCTCCGGGATACTTATCTGACCACTCTTCATGTATTGTGTCACTACTACATGGAAGTACCCGGGTTAGTAGACTGTTCAGATTCTATAACATGTGGACTTTGCATGAATCCTTCTTGGATACTGTGCGTTCGGTGTGGGATGTGCCGATGAATGGAACCGGACAATTTACTCTTTGCAACAAGCAAAAAATTCTGAAACAATAATTGAGGCTACTGAATGATCTACACTTCTCACATATCTCCATGAGAGCCCGGAATGCCAAAACGAAATTGGAAAAGTTGCAATCCAACCAACTGTCAAATGATCCCATGCATGCTTTGAGCATCGACCATTCACAAATAACCACATTGAGGCAGCATGCGTGGCAACTGGCCGATGCGGAGAGATCCTTTTTCGCTCAAAAAGCGAAGTGCGTGTACCTAAAGGATGGTGACAAGTGCACAAGATTTTTTCATAATCTTGCTAAACGCAATGGTAAACGAAACATGATCACTGCCATTTGTAAGGATGATGGCCAATTCACTACGAGCATCGATGAAGTTGCAAATGAATTCATTGAATTTTACAAGAATTTGTTGGGTGCTTCCACTACTTGTGTGGAAATCGATAGTGAGGTCCTGCGTGCAGGGTCATTGCTTAGCACTGATGCATGTGCTACCTTAACCGCAGATGTTACGGTTGATGAGATTCGTACTGCCTTGTTTGACATCGAGGATGATAAGGCACCGGGGCGGATGGCTACAATTCCAAGTTCTATAAAAAATCTTGGATGATTGTTAAGGATCACATATCCTCTGCTGTGATGGAGCTCTTCAGCACGGGTCGCCTACTGAAACAACTGAACCATGCGTTGATTATTCTTGTACCAAAATCATCACATGCATCTCGTGTTAATGACTACCGGCCAATATCATGCTGCAATACTATTTACAAGATCATTTCTAAGATTTTAGCCTCTCGACTCTCTTTGGTGCTCAACTCTATCATCGACTTGGCACAAGGGGCTTTCGTAAAAGGTCGCTCCATTGCTGACAATATTCATTTGGCTCAAGAACTACTGCGGAAATACAATAGAAAGAGGATCTCACCAAGATGCAATCTTAAAGTAGACTTACAGAAGGCAGTTGATACGGTGAACTGGGTTTCCTTAAGTCAGTGCTGGTTGGGCTTGGATTCCCTACTCGGTTTGTTAATTGGATTATGGAGTGTGTCTCTACTACTAGTTACTCAATGGCTATTAATGGAGGCATATTTGGCTATTTCAAAGGTAAGAAGGGCCTTCGACCAGGGGACCCATTATCTCCATTCCTCTTTGCTATTTGTCTGGAATATCTTTCTAGGACAATCCGCTTGGAGACTTCGAGCTCTGATTTTAATTTTCACCCATTGTGTGCGGGATCCGGGATCACTCACTTAGCATATGCGGATGATCTCCTACTATTTGGGCGTGCAGACAATCGATCAGTTGAAATCCTGTCAAACTGTCTTGCATCTTTTGGCTCCTGTGCTGGCTTACATGCCACTCCTTTAAAGTCGTCGCTTTATACAGCGGGTATCAGTGACTATTTGAGATCTCAGTTGCTTGATATTACGGGCTACAGCCAGGGCGCGATACCATTCAGGTACCTTGGTATTCCTATTGCAGCAGAAAGACTCAGATTCTCTGACTATGGTTCACTCATGGATGCAATCACGACTAAGCTCCACTCCTTGCCGAAACGTACATCCTTGCCGAAACGTACACTGGCATACGCATGTAAACTTGAGCTTATCCATTCTGTTCTTCAGGGTGTGGAATGCTTCTGGGAATGCTTCTGGTTATCTATCTTACCCACCCCTTTTGGGGTTCTTGATCGAATTTACTCATTGTGTCGTTCCTTTATTTGGAACTCCAAGCACCCACCCATTTCTTGGGCATCAATGTGTAGTGAAAAAGGGGAAGGAGGTGCAGTGAGTTGAGGACTTGGAATAAAGCTCTTCTTTCTAAGGTTCTTTGGGATATCCAATCTAATCGTCAGTCATTTGGCTTCGATGTATCCATCACATATATCTCACTAGGACGGATGTTTGGGACTGGGCCCCTAAACGCTTGGACTCACCATTGATCAAACGCATTTTATTGATTAAGGATGAGCTACTATTAAGGGTGGGATCCTCAAATTGTGCAGCGAGCACACTGAATGGCTGGTATGGAAACAAAAGCACTGATGGGGCGTATAACTTCTTCAGGCCGTTAGCCTCTAGCGTGATTCGGGATAAAATCGTTTGAAAACGTGGCATTCTACCCAAATACTCATTTACTTTATGGCTTGGGATCCTTGGGAAGCTACAGACTAGTGATCGACTCTGCTTTGTGGAAAACAAAGATTGCAAATTGTGTTCAAATGGACTTGATACGCATGACTACCTATTCTTCAGATGCGAGTACAGTAAGGAACTTTGGGGATATGTTCGAGATTGGCTTTCTCTACGACGTGACATGTCGACTCTCCGTAGTGCTGTTAAATAGTTCAAGAAATAGTATGCAGGTGCTTCTCGTAAGGCGACAACTCGTATTATTGCAATGGGTGCAACTGTTTACTACATTTGGAATGCTAGGAACCTAATGCTATTTGAGGGGAAGAAGGATGCTGCATCAACCATATTCATGAAAGTACAAATACATGTTCTTCATTGCTTGCACATTCTATTTCCAGAATACAATGTGGTGGGATTTATTACTTAGTTAGCCTTATTTAGCTTTCTAAGTTTGATGTATTATGTATGAAACTTTGATGTCGTAATATAAGTTTTATCTACTAATCAAAAAAAAAAATTAATATTATTTTGCATCACCACATTTATTTACAAAGGTATCTTCAAAGATTTTATTATTTTTTTATATTTGTCATCGCGAGCAACGACAACATTACCGTTTTCTTCACCCCACCCTCTTGAATCTTGATTCTCGGTGATCATGGCGGGATTACCCATGGATAACTCCTCAACCAACAATCCTCAACCAACAATCTTCACGTCGTTATCCTCTCCAGTCCCGAAGCAGGACACATTATCCTAGTTCTTCTCCTCGCCAACCGCCTCGCCGACCAACACAGTGTCTGCTCCACCATAAGATTGACATCATTTTTTAAAAAATTTGAGTCAGTCATTTGTTTATTTTTTTACATTCAATTATAGTAGCATTGTAATTTTTGAATTAAAATCAGTCATTTTTGAAATGATATATTCGGTCAAATTTAAAAAAAAAATTGACCAATATTTTGGTACCTGGTACCGTGCCAACAAAAACTAGTACTATTAATAAGAGCACTAGAAATGTTCAAGGGATTTTACAACAGTTGATACACAATCGTTCAACATAGCATTCAGTAATTTGTGAGTTTATAAATGTTTTCCAGTACTAATTATCTGCTTGTCAAATCAAAAAGCTGATTTTGGGTGTTATATTTCACTCCATCTGCTATAGCTTCTGTAATTAAAAAAAGCAGGTAACCGCCAGAAGCAGAGAAGCATGTCATGAGATGTTTTTGACTGCTTTAACTTATGTGATGACAACTTATAATAAATTAAAATTTATTAAACTATTTTTGTTTATTTTAATAGCAAACACTCAATGCTTTTGTTTACCAACTTTAAACAAAAATAGCATAGAAGTATTTTGAATAAAAATTGCAAAAACATCATTTACCTGCTATTTATGTGTTCCTTTTTCTATCCATTTTCTCCCCTTTTTTTTTCCGGACAATGGTGCAAATGGCTTAATTTGTTTTAATCCATATATTTTCTGAGAATAAAATTCTACTGGATTCCCTTAATTTTGATCAAAAACCAAAACAAAACTTTAAATATTAGGATGCTTTTCTGGCTTTATGGCTACCTATTTTTGTTAGGTTCTATATTCAATTTTTTATTTGCTACATGTTATTTGTTGATATAGTATTAACTTTTTTTTAGTACAACAATAATGGGTGGGGGAATGTGATATCTTGGACTCGAACCCCGATCTCTCCCCTAATGGAGAGGAGTATGTCGCTTCAATCAAGAGGTGGTGGCGATTTAGCATTAACTTAAGTGGATCAAATAAGTAAGATGTCAATACATATTGTCGGATCAATGACAATGATATATATTGACATTTTACATATTTAATCTTATGTTTTATATAATTATGGAATCAAATTCTTCAAAAAACGGAACGAAGTAGTTCACATCTTAGCTAAAAATGTATTAGTTTCATCTATCGGGTTGTCAATCTATCCTGATTTTATTCATAATTTTGTAATGTCGTAAATTTCTAGTTAATTTATATCATATCGTTTGTTTCTAAAAAAAAAAAAGAACAAAAATTGAAATGAGCCGTGCCGGGTCATCTCTTTTGTTGAAACGTGTCGGCACGATACAGACATTATCGTGTCGGCATGATTAAACGGGTTGTGCTAGGCATTTAACGCCTCTATCTTTAACCAACTTGCAAATTAGTACATTGACAATTAGAAATCTAATGTGGCAATTATATGTGAGATTTCATAGTTAATTTGCAACCTTGAAAATTTAGGTGCAATCGCAGCCTCCGTTCACCCACCAGTTTGCTCCGAGCACGTGCAAACAACCTTTTGCAAACCACGTTAATTACGAAGATTCTTCAAAGATTTAATACATTTTTATATTATTTTGCGACAATCCATTATTTTAACATCTCGTGAGTCACATAAATACTTTGATAAAATAATAAAATAATACTACAATCAATCTTTTCAATATATGAATGCGTGACCAGAAGGTTTCTTCAAAGATTTTAATACATTTTTATATCGAGCAACGACAACGTTACCGTCTTCTTCACCCCACCCTCTTGAATCTTGATTCTCGGTGATCATGGCGGGATTAGCCATGGATAACTCCTCAACCAACAATCTTCACGTCGTTATCCTCTCCAGTCCCGAAGCAGGACACATTATCCCAGTTCTTCTCCTCGCCAACCGCCTCGCCGACCAACACAGTGTCCGCTCCACCGTTCTTCTAGTCCCTACCGGCACGTCCCTGGAATCCAATCTTGTAAACCCCCCCAGAGAGAAGGAACTTGTTGAAATTATCCGACTTCCTCCTGTTGATATTTCAAACCTCGTAGACCCTTGTACGAAAGTGGTGACCCAAATGTACTTGATGATGAGGGAAGCTGTGCCTCTCGTCCGCTCCGCAATCGCCGCCATGGACCACCGTCCCGATGCCCTAATAGTGGTCCATTTCGGTACCGAATCACTGCAAATTGCGGCTGAGTTTAACATGACCAAGTACGTGTACTGTACTTCTACCGCGTGGTTTCTTGCGTTGTCTGTATATTGCCCGATTCTTGATGAAGAAATCAAGGGCCAATACGTTGATGAACCGGGGCACTTGAAAATTCCTGGTTGCAAACCGGTTCGACCCGAGGACGCCGTGGAGATGATGATGGATCGGGATGATCAACAGTATCGCGAGTATTTAAGAATGGGGAAAGGGTTCACTTTATGTGATGGGATTTTGGTAAATACTAATGATGATTTGGAGGCGAAAACCCTCCAAGCTTTCAGGGAAAAGGAAGCTATGAAATCAGTACTTAAGTCGCCGGTGTATCCCATCGGGCCATTAACGAGACTGGTAGAACCGACCTGTTTAAATAGGGAATTGATGGATTGGTTAGACAAACAACTCAATCATAGTGTTCTTTTTGTGTCTTTTGGAAGTGGTGGGGTGCTATCGCCCGAGCAAACCACCGAGCTAGCTTGGGGATTAGAGCTGAGCCAACAGAGGTTTGTATGGGTGATCCGGCCGCCGAAGAAAGGTCATGTGAACGATGTGTTTTTCCCGGTTAATGAGGGATTGGAAGAGGACTATTTGCCTGAAGGGTTTTTGAACCGGACCAAAAATATCGGAATACTCGTCCCTTCGTGGGGGCAACCGGTTGAAATCCTTGCGCATCCATCAGTAGGAGGATTCATGTCACACTGTGGATGGAACTCGACATTAGAGGGCATAATGAGTGGCGTACCGATGATAGCTTGGCCACTCTATGCGGAGCAAAGGATGAATGCCGCCTTATTGGTGGAGGAGCTCAAGGTGGCGGTGCGGCCGGGGGTGTTGCCGACGAAGAAAGTGGTGAGGAGGGAGGAGATAGAGAAGATGGTGAGGACTTTGATGGAGCACAAAGATGGGCAAGCAATGAGGAATAGGGTTATACAACTGAAAACTAGAGCTACAAAAGGCCTGAGCCAAGGTGGCTCATCTCACGCATCCATGTGCAAGATTCTGTCAGATATCGAGGCCAAGAAGAAGCTTAATGAATAGTGGGGAGCAAGCCATGAATTTAAGATTATGTGCAACAAATAACGACCCTATGTTGCGAAGTGTTCTTCATTATGATCAAATTATATTTGTAGAAAGTAGGTTTGTGTTGTTTTTTCAGTGTTCGTCATAAGAAAAATAGTGGGTTGGTGTTGTTTGATCAAATTGTATTCGTGTCATGTGAACTCTGTGCGGTTACTTTTATTTAAAAGGGAAAATTTCGGGCCGGTATCAGAACATAAAAGTTTTTTCGGCCCAGTCCACCAAATTATTTGCCTTTCATTTAAGTCCGATTGAGCGCAAATTACTAAATTACCCTCGTCTTCTTCCCTTACATTCAACGTCGAAAACTTTATGCATATTTACAATCATCGCGCCTCTTCTTCTTTTTCAACGCTAAAAAATTTTCCAGTCATTCCTCCAACATTTTCATCGATATCGTTCAAAGAATCCTATAAGTTTTCAAAAATTTAATCGAAATCGTATAAGTAAATTACTGTAATTTTGCCAAACCTTCTGAGGCGAAAACCTAAAATGGCTCCAAAATCAAAGAAGATTCCTCAAACCAAACCACCAACAAACATCAAGGGAAAGAAAAAAGGTGCTCCAAAATCTGGTAATCATTAATATAGGGTTTTCACATATTAAACTATTTCTTAATCATTAATCTAGGGTTTCCACATATTAAACTATTTGTTTGCTACTGTAAGTTCTTGTGTCTATAAAGCATGAGTACTATTGAATACCTTATTAACACCGCATTTAGAAATGTTTGTAGTTTTTGTATTCTTAATTAACATGAGTCTATCGGTGCATGTGTATTATACATGCACTGATATAAAGCATTGCATTCATATATAACATGTAAATATTTTATACATTTGTTCCTATCGGTGCATGTCATATACATGCACCGATAGTTCTTTACATGCACTGTTATAAAACATTGCATTTATCCAACATGTAAATATTTGACATTTGTTTCTATCGGTGCATGTGATATTCATGCACCGAAAGTTCTTTACATCCACAGTTGTTTTCTATCGGTGCATGTGTATTATACATGCACCGATATAAAACATTGCATTCATATATAACATGTAAATATTTTATACATTTGTTTCTATCGGTGCATGTCATATACATGCACCGATCGTTCTTTACATGCACCAATTGTACATAAATGCACCGACATGCACTGTTTTAAAACATTGCATTTATCCAACATGTAAATATTTGACATTTGTTTCTATCGGTGCATGTGATATACATGCACCGGAAGTTCTTTACATGCACCAATTGTACATACCTGCACCTACGGGCTATGTACATGCACCGAAGAAGTCAATTTATTAAATTCATTGTTTTAGTTTTTTAACTAACATATAATTTTCTCTCAGTTACACCTACATCATCACCAAGCTCAGAAGAAATTACAAAAAGATGGAATAAACAAACCACATATCGGGCCAACCTACAGGCAGTTATAACAGAGATAAAGGCACTTGAACTCAGTCAAGTTCACATCAGAGTGCTAATGAAGACACCGTTCTGGCCTTTACTGAACTCCATTTTTTCCAACACAATTGTCCTCGATCATTGCAAAAAGCGTGACATATTAGTAAAAGACATCATTGGCTGCTTCAACAGAAATACTCAAGATTTCACATTCGGATCATATACAATGAAAATCAGGACAAATGATGTGCGTATACTCTTTGGAATAAGAGATGGTAAATAAGACATTGATATGCGGCTTCAGGATTACGAACGTACGGAATTCTTATATAGATGCTTTCCAGAAAAGAAAGGAGATAAAAAAGACATAAGGATGAGCAAGAGTTTAATCTACAAAAAATTGAAAATAAAGGCACAAAGCAGCATTGATACTGATGTCAATGACGTTACTCGTTTGGTGACCTTTACATTCTTGCAGCCTTTTTCATATCAACAAAATCATCGAACATTCCATGGGCATACACATCGGTTGTTGAGGACCTGGACATGATTTGCAGCTACGACTGGTCCAAACACATATTGAATACATTGCTCAACAGCCTGATGCAGCCTGACTCTGAAAAACACTCCGGCTATGTTCTATTACTACATGTAAGAAGTCTTTATAATCAATCTTTAAACAACAATTATTTCTTCATGTTTATAAAATAACATCGATTCTATATACTTTGCAGTATTGGTTATGTGAGAGGACAGAGCTCATAAATCCAGTCCAGCCCAACCTTATCCCAAGGTTCCTTAAGTGGAATCTTGAGGATTTTTACCAAAGGATTCAAAACATTGACATCAAAGAGCTTGCCCGTGATTATGTAAGTTTCTTGTACATTCAATTTAACTATGTTGGTGCATGCAATTTAACTTGTGCTGGTGCATGCAATTTTTCGATACTGGTGCATGCAATTATATAACATGCGATGCTTGAATAAATCTTTATAATGATAATGTTTTTACTTGAAATGTACTAACGATGCATGTAAATACACAAGCATAAAACAAAGTTGCATTTATCAAACATGAACAACTTGAATCAATCGGTGCATGTAAATACACATGCACCAATTCACATTTTTTTCTATCGGTGCATGTGATTTAACATGCACCGGTAGACCATTAGTTGCCTTTATCCAACATGTGAGGCTTGAATATATATATTTTATAATTATATTACTTGATATGTACTAACAATGCATGTAAATACACAAGCATTAATTATCATTTTGTTTCTATCGATGCATGTGATATACATGCACCGATAGATCATTAGGTAGATGCAATTTAACTACACTGGTGCATGCAATGAAACTATGCTGGTGCATGCAATTTAACTAGACTTCCAACAATTCAATTGCAGATAGTAAAAAAACCTCTGCAAATTTCTGTTGAAGAAGATGAAATGCTGAATAAAGCCATTGTTTGTGCTACAGAAGCTCCAATGACATATCAACTTCCCAATTTGAATTCAAACATTAAAACAGCTGAATGTTTGACAACAGCGGACTCCACCATTGCCGGAGTCCTCGTGGAACTGAAGCAACTAAGTACAGAGGAAAATATATACAATGATGAATACATTGAAATGGAGGGCAACATGGTGGATGTAGCTATTGATGAGGAACCAGCCCAGAACGAAGAAAATGTCGCCAATTCTGAAGAAATGAATGAACTTGATGACACACAAGCACAAGATATTCTTCAAGCTGCAGTACTTGTAACAGAGATTGAAGAATTGAAGGCGAAGCTCATGACAAAGGATAATGAAATAACAGAACTGAAGAACATTGTTGATTCCTTTGATCAAGAGCAAGAAACAATTCCAACACCGCAATTTTTTGAATATGCGGAACTAACAGCCCAGCTGGAAGAAACAAAAACAAATCTTCTTCTGAGAGACGAGCAAATCAAAGAAATTAAAGACAATTAGGAAGAGATGAAAAAAAAGAAAGATGAGCTCGAAACTATCATAACACAGCTCTATGCGGACCTTGAAAGGGTAAATGATGAGAATAATTCACTGAAAAATGAGCTTCTCAATGTCAAAGCTGCCTCCTTCATCATTAATGAAGAACAAGAACAGATCCTTAAAGAAAAGCAAGAACAAACATCCCTTGTCAAGAGGATCAAGAAAAGGGTGGACAGGCAGCAAAAAATGGAGTTGGACCACACATACCCTGATAAGAGGAAGGCAAAGAGGACCAAGAAAAATGACGAAGAGGGCAATAAAAAGTTTGCAGAAGTGGAATCAATACAAAGTCTGAAAGACAAAGGTATAACTAATGATCCCGTAGATCTAGAGCTGAGAGATGATGATTTCGTCAGCGACAAAAAAGATAATGGACCGCTCAAGTTCAAAACTACAATGCCTGCCATGAAGCTCTTAACAGCGGATGAAAAGGCTTACATAATGAATATAAACAAGAACCATGTAAAATGGTACGTGTAATTTAATTAAACAACACTTCCTTGACACTGACTCTTCAACTGTGTGCAGGGGACTTATCTGGAAAGACAAATTCACCAACAGAAAGTTATTTGTATCGGATATTGCTGAAATCCTTCACGATGTACCTCTTGCCAACGATGTAAGTCAATTACATTATACTTTTCTAATGGTTTTACTTGATAAAAAAACATTAATTCACATTTGGTTAATCGGTGCATGTAAATAACATGCACCAATTCACTTTTTTTCTATCGGTGCATGTGAAATCACACGCACTGATAGACCTTTAGTTACATTTATATAACATGCAATGCTTGAATAAAACTTTTATGATGATTTTACTTGATACTTACTAACGATGCATTTAAATACACAAGCATTAATTAAAATTTAGTTTCTATGCGTGCATGTTAAATCACATGCACCGGTAGACCATTAGTTGCATTTATCAAACATGTAAACATGCACCGACATAACATTAGGTGTATGTCTCGCACATGAACTACTATATATATCTGTGAAACTGATTAATCATTACTTACAGATGATTGAAAACCGGTGCATGTAAATAACTTGTAGCAAATCAAATTTGTGGTATCGGTGCATGTGTTTTCACATGCACCGGTAGACCATTATTTACATTTATCAAACATGTAAACATGCACCGACATAATATTAGGTGTATGTCTCGCACATGAACTACTATATATATCTGTGAAACTGATTGATCATTACTTACAGATGATTGACCGTTGGACGATTATTGTAAATAACCACATTGCCAATAACGGAAAAAAGAAGATAGCCTATGTGTTCAACAGCATGTGTTGGGTAATAAAATTCAACTATTAAATATTTTTTTTCTCATTAAACAAAGTGCACTCATACCATTCAACTTTGGATATTCGTATATCATGCAATTATTTCATACAAATTCGCAGCAATACGCAGCACTGATCTCACTAGGAAGCTACTACAAAGACTTAGCAGAAAACAACATTGATAAATTCCTACCAGAGGCAATGTCATATAGGTTTTTGGTTTTTCCAATAAACACCCCAGGCAAAGAAGACCACTTAAAAACACCAGGATACCACTGGACACTACTTGTCTTTGATATTCAAGAGTCAGTTTGGACTCATTACAATTCAATAAGGCCACGAATTGAGGGGGAGACAGATTATTACGTTGAAAATGCCAAATTACTGGTAAGGTTTACTTTAAATACACTTATTTTTTTAAATTCAATACTTTTTTATAAAATTACCAGTTGATAACAATACTTCTTCCAAAATATAGAAAGTCTACGTTGAAGAGAAGATGAAGAAAATCATTCAGGAGTCTCCCATTTCAGCAGGCATCACCTACAGTCCAAGTGAAGATACATACAAAATCATAACATTCAAAGAAGCAATGCAACAAAAGGGTGGCTCGGCAGACTGTGCCGTGTTTGTTTGCATGAACATGGAAAGAATTATGAGAGGACAAGAAGTGCCCAAGCATTCAAATGTAGATATAAATAGTATTTATAGAGCAAAAATGGTGAAAGTCATCCTCCAAAATGTATAAGACAACGATTAATACTTTGTTGTATATATATTTTGTATTGTAAATGTATAATTTTGTAAAGAAACAAACTTTTGTTATTGAATAACTGTACAGACTCATATTGGTGTTTTAGTTGGTTAATGATAAACTGGACAAAAATTGAATCTTACAAGTGCTCTTTGTTTAATTTTTATTGCGTGTCCCTTCGCATTCACCGAATGAGACTAACGATTCATGTAAATACACTAAAATAAAACAAAGTTGCATTTATCAAACATGAACTACTTGAATCAACAGGTGCATGTAAATAACACGACCTCTTCAATTTTTTTTGTATCGGTGCATGTAAATCACATGCATCGGCAGACCATCAGTTGCATTTATCTTACATGCGAGCTTGAATATATATTTTACAATGATTTTACGATGCATGTAAATACACAAACATTAAGTAAAATTTTGTTTCTATAGGTGCATGTGATATACATGCACCGATAATTCATTAATTGCATTTATCCAACATTTTCAATAGGTGCATGTGAAATCACATGCACCGATAGCCATTTAATTGCTGTTATATAACATGGAATGCTTGAATAATCTGTCTACAGGTGCATGTAAACTAATATGCATTAACATTTTGTTTCTATCGGTGCATGTATATCACATGCACCGATAGAATACACATTTTCATTTATCCATGTTCAACTTGAATCTTTTGGTGCATGTATATGACATGCACCTATATGTGAAACTTAAATCTATAGGTGCACGTAAATTACACGCAACTAATAAATTGTATGTATTTGTATCATTATGTTAAATAACCAATAACAAATCAAACAAATAATTTCTACAATTAAATTTTGTTCAACATAAACTTAGAAAAAACATCAAATAGGTTCCTTACAAGTCTTCCTATTATGTCCGTATTTTTTACACCGACTACAACGCAACTATCGAATGTTTTCACCTTTGGATCTAATTCTCCTCTTCTTTGGACGACCCGGTTGCCTTTTTGTTTGTGGTGATAAAATATTCATATCCGTGACTATCTGAGCAAAATCATCACTTGAACGTCCTGGAATCGGAATTATAACTCCTTCATAGCAACTTTTATAAGTACGAACATGGAAATATACATCAACAACTTCATCTATGGCCATCTTGTTCCTCCTAAATACAGCAATCGCATGAGGACATGAGAATCCATCAAGCTGCCACTGATAGCAAGTACACGTACGAACATCAAGGCGCACAGTAACTGAAGGATATGAAAACACCTCGAAACAACAGTCAGTAGACATCTTCACATTCCATGCACGACCTTGATTTTCGTAAAAAGACCATTTCTTTTCCATCTTCGCGCACAGAACCCCACTCCATCGTGCAACCATTGATCTCCTATCATAAAACCAGCTCATCAGCTTAACCCGGATACAATCCACCATATGAGTAATAGGCAGACCCCTTGCCTCTAATATCCACGAATTGAAAGACTCTGCTGCATTTGAATACATCTCTCCATATCGCATGCCGCATGAGTAAGCATTTGTCCATTTCTCCAAAGATAGACCCTGTAAAAACCCTTCTACAATTAAACCACCTTCTCGTTCAAAATAGCAAGCTTCTCTGTGAAAATAGCCACCGTCGGCGAATATGCACACTCATCCAACAAGTAACACATCCTTTCCCGAAACTGGTTCGAAAAATGTTTGCCAGCATATCTGTCCCGGAGGTTGCATTTCAAATGATAAAGACAAAAAAGTGTTTTGGAGAAGGTCCAAACACAACTGGTAAAGCCTCGATCAAACCAACATTCCGATCAGATATATAAACAATATCTCCACCATTATCTACAATCTTGCTCAAACAAGATAGAAACCAACACCAATTATCAAAGTCTCTGAGTCCACAACAACAAAAGCCAGGGGAAACAACCCTACAATAAAATAATCAAAACATATAAAGCAAAAAATACAATTTATGTTATATGATGCACTTATATAACCTTTAGTGGTACATTTAGAGACGACAAGTTCTATCGGTGCATGTAATATACATGCACCGATAAATTTTCGGTGCATGTAAACTACATGCACTGATTCTCTATTACATGCATATGTAGTACTAAATGATAGAGAATCCAAGTTCTATCGGTGCATGTAATATACATGCACCGGTAGACTAGCGGTGCATGTATAATACATGCACCGTATTCGATCCGATTAATTTATATATAATGTAGCATTTTTTTACGCACAAGTCTATCGGTGCATGTAATATACATTCACCGACAGACTTCGATGCATGTAAAATCTCATTTATATTATAATCTTGTAGCATCTTACCTTGATTCCCATCCTTTGCAGTAGCTGACAGAAGTATGCCCTTAAAACGGGATTTCAAAAAAGTTCCATCAAGAAATAACATAGGGCGACAAAATTTAAAACCATCCATACAAGCACGAAACGACACAAACAAACGGATGAATCGGTTACAGTCGTCAACTTCAAGCTCTACAAAACTCCCAACATTAGTCGTCTTCACCGCATCGATGTACCACTTCAACTCCTTGAAAGACTCATCATAATTTCCAAAAGCAGTAGACCTAGCCTTCTCCACACTTCTCCATGCCTTAATGTATGTTATATCCAACCCATAATCTTTTTTCATTAACTCCATTACAGACCTAGCAGAAAAGTTTGGATTGAAACTGACTCGTTCGCAAATAATTTCTGATATTAAATGTGAAACAATCCTTTTTGATTTGTCTTTCATGACTCGTAGACCACACATGTGAATGTTGTTCAATTTTTTTTATGTAGAAAGAACCATTTACACGTGAAATGTTGGCACTCACAAACCAGCCACACCCATCAACATGCTTCCTAGAACATTTAGCAACTACTCTATCTTTATTATTTTTCACATAGTTGTAATCAAACCCAACCTCCATGGAATATTTACTCAACTCACTTCGAAACTCTTAAACACCACCTCTAAATACTTGACCCACCCTACTAATAATTGATGACCATCCAGAACATAACAATAACTTCTCCTTGCCTTTAATATTGCATCTTCGATATTCTGAATCAAGTCCTAGACCTGATGGTGAACTGCAAATTTGTTTCGTCGATATATGTGCAACACCTGATTCTATTGATAGGTGTAAATCACGGGCAGAAATAGACTCTATAGGTTCATGTATATTGCGTATACCGCTTGACTCTGTCAAAAAGTTTATACCACAAGCAATTCTGTCTACCGGTGCATGTATGTCACATGCACCTCTAGACACAATCGGTAAACTACCACCACATTCATCAACAGACCTCAACAATGAAGCATTACAATCAACAACATGCACTGTCAACAAGCAAAGATTGATCATCTTACACAACAAAAACATATTTCTCATATCAATCGCATTATTCAAACAACAATTAGGATGCCCATCGATTGAGTATTTGAAACAAAATTCATCGGCATTCATATCACACCACTTAGCAGATGCACAGCCTATTAAATCACTGAATTCGAAACCGGGATTAACATTCAAAACCAGTGTTTCCTCTCTAAATTTCAAAAGAATCATGATTTCATTATCCATCAGAATTAATGATAAAAATCTCAGGAAAATTTGATCAATTAACAGTTAATTGAATATTTGACAGATCGAACAATCTAAAATCAGAAAGCTAATTAAAACACGATCGAAATCAGCTGCTCAATGAATTAGATGAAAAAAGTTTGGGACAACGATAAACGTTCTGTTAGAAATATCAAATTTTTTATGATGGTTTTTATTGCTTGCAACAGGGTAATTTAGTAATAAAAATAGACCAGTTAGATTAGAGTTTAATAAATTGGACTTATATGAAATATGTTTTTTAAAAGATATATTTAGTTGAAAAGAAAATATATTGCTAGATTTAGTTGAAACAAGTTTTGAAAAGTGGTACCTATGTGTACTTTCCTCTATTTAAAAATCATGTAATAAACCGTGGAAATTTTATTCAGACTACATTTATTACTTTGGATATAAAATGTAAAGAACATAAATTACAATAATGATAATATTAAATAGTATATTTTTTAATACTAATCCAAACTTTAGAAGTAAACAAATATTTAAGTTGTTATTTTTTTGACAAAAAAAGTCTCAATACCACTTTTTCGTAAAAAAAAAAACAAACTAAATTTACATTTGTCATGTAAATGAGGATATATGCCGGCATGAGAACTTTGTTCTTTCATTTTTTAATAACTTACGGTTGTTTGTTGATTATTTTGTTAAAAATATTTTTTGTTATATTATATTTGTTAAAAAAATTTATTTGTTTTTTTTTTAGTTGCCATGTTAACATTTATTTTATTATTAATAGAATAAACAGCATAAGGGTTGGATAAGATCTTAACCCCTTGTACCGTAAACATGAGTAATTACATAAATAACTACAAAGTAAACCATTACTAAAAATAATACAAAACAACTGAGATAAAAAGCCAATTAGAACCTAAATTTGATTTTGTTATTGCGTGATCTATCCTTTAAGTTGTAAGCCTTTGAGGTTGATACTGTTGGATTCTTGTAACTCGCGAAAGGGTCTTTGCCACATCAAAAAGACTATCTTCATCTCGGACGTAGTTCATGACATCCTTATGCCATTCCGCTATTTGCAAAACCCCGGTTTTCTTCTTCATAGACTTGTTCGGCCCAAGATTTCGAAGGCTCTTTTGCTTAGGCATTGGATAGGCTATTAACCTCTTTAAATAAACCAGATTTTTTTTTATTTAGGAAACCTGATTTGATTAACGGTTGGGAGGAATTAAATTTTAATTTGGACGAAGGAGTAGGTTTTTCCGATCCTTACTGTCGGAAATCGAGATAGATTTGATATCTTTTGACTTCAAAATCTCTGGGATTAAGACGGGGCTTCCCGAGGTAGATTTTTGACTGCCTGCGCTTCCCAAGTCACGCTCCAAACCTCCCAAGTCACCACCCGGCATGTTATCATGCAGCTTAGATGCAACTACTCTCATACCCAATACACAGGGCCAACTTACCTAGCAAAAATCCAGGCTACCCGAGTTGCAAAAAAAATTTCTCCAATCTCTCAAAATTAAAATAATCTTCTTAAAGAGAGGCATTAGTAGACTTTGGAAATTTTGGAGTCCTATGATTATCTAAATAATTTTTAGAAATCCTAGGAAAAGAGTGACATTTTTTCAGTACCGGTAACCTTGGAGAAGATAAGAGCAGAATTATTCGAATTAATTTAGTCAATATCTTCCTGAGACACTAAATCCCGAAAATTAGATTTTTTTAGAAATATAGGATGTTTCTTCGAAAAGGTAGTTGCTAAGATCAATCACCATTTTGCCTGGGAAATCCCTATTATCATAAATTTCCTTGTCAGTAGGCCCTTTCAACTTGCGACAGAAATACCATGATCAGGAGGTAATGTTTGTTTGATGATGTTCTTAAGGGTAGTACCTTTAGGGCAACAACAATGAAACCAGGAGGTAGTTGTTAAATGTAATTCTGTGTGTTCAATGAATAGTCACTAGAAGTTTGAAAGTCATTTAGTAAGTTTGATAGTCACTAGAAGTTTGATAGTCATTTAGGAAGTTTGATAGTCACTTGGTAAGTTTGAAAGTCACATAGTGGAGTTATTAAACTTTGAAAATTGTAAGATTCCATTTATAAATTCAGAACATGTATCAACAAAAGTGATATAGAAAAATACATTTTCAATTGTATAACTTCCCTTGTTCAATCTCTTGTAAAGAATACTTCCGCTGAGCCCTTCAAATTTGGTATCAAAGCTTTTGTAGCCTCTATACTTTGCTCCTTAGGAGAACATGTCTGTGTTCAAAATTCGTGGTATCCAAAAATTAAAAAAAATCAAAATGGCCGGAAATTCCAGTCTTTACAATGTTCAAATATTCCTCAAATGAGGTACCCATATTTGAAGGGGAGCATTATTATTATTGGAATATCGAAATGACAAATTTTTTTACCTCCGAAGATTTATGAGATATCATTGAAAATGATTATCCGGAACCACCTACTCAAGATGGAGCAACTTGGAGTGCAGAACAATAGTTGAAATACAAACAAAATCAAAGAACGATGCTACCACACTTAGATATCTGAAACAGGGAGTTAGTAAATCTATCTACCCAAGAATATTCAATAAGAGAAAAGCAAAGGAATATTCAACAAGAGAAAAGCAAAGGAAGCATGCGAAGTTTTGCAAGAAGAATTTCATGGAAATGATAAGGTCATTTCTATCAAGCTTCAATCTCTTTGGAGGAATTTCGATAATTTATCGATGAAAGAAAATTAAAAGTTGCAGAAATTGTAAATAATATCCATAGTCTTGGTGACAATATTCAAGATAAGAGAGTGGTAGAAAAAAATTTGCGGAGTCTACCACCAAAGTTTGATCGCTGTGTAGCAGCAATCGAAGAATCAAAGGATCTCTCACAATTGTAGATGTACGGATTAATGAGCTCTCTTCAAGCACATGAAGAGAGAATCAATCGATCTTCAAATCAACCTTTGGAATAAGCATTTCATTCCAAAGTTGGTTTTTCTACAAAGAAGGCAAACAAATATGGATCTTCAAAAAAGCCATGGCAAAAGAAAAATCAAGGTGACAAAGGAAAATGGGAGAAAAATGATCGAGTAAAGGATGAGCCAAGAAGAGGGGATCAACAAAATTCTTCTAATAGTCCTTATTATATTATTTGCGATAAGACTAATCACAATTCAAGAGATTGTCGATTCAAGTGTACAAGGTGCCGAATACCAAATCACTCTCAAAGAGACTGTTGGCATCAAAAGAGTCAAGAAAAGGAGTGAGCCAATATTTCAAAAGAAGACGAGGGAGATTTGATGTTCTATACATGTATGAAAGTAACTGATGAAGATCAAAATGTGTGGTATATTGACAGTGGTTGTAGTAACCACATGACAAGCAATCTTAGCAGCTTTGTGGATCTTGACAGAAATTTTGCTTCTGAAGTGAAAATCGGAGATGGGAAAATACAAAAGGTTGAAGAAAAAGGCATAATTGAGGTAAACACGAAGTTAGGTAACAAAAAACATGTTTCTGATGTTCTTTATGTGCCTAATTTGACACAAAATCTACTAAGTGTTGGACAACTGATTCAAAAGGGTTATTCTGTTCATTTTGATGATAATTCATGCACAATAATTGACAAGAACAGAAACATGAACGTGGCTAAGATTGAAATGGCTAGAAACAAGATTTTTAGTCTTGTAATGTCATATGATGAGATTTATGCTCTTAAACATGAAACATCTCATGATTCTTATTTGTGGCATTTGTAATATGGGCACTTGAATTATAAAAGATTGCAATTGTTGAAGTCAAAAAATATGGTTGTTGGCATTCCTTCGATCATGAAAGAAATTAAATCTGTGAAGGTTGTATATATGGGAAAATGCACAGGTTTCCATTTCCCAAATCTGCTTGTCGTGCAAAAGCTTCTTTAGAATTAATTCATGCAGATATATTTGGTCCTACACGCACAAGTTCGGTAAGCAACAAGAGGTATTTCTTGTTATTTGTTGATGATTTTACTCGGATGATGTGGATATATTATTAAGTGAAAAATCAGAAGCATTCTCAATTTTTCTCCAATTTAAAGCTCTTGTTGAACGTCAAAATGGTTTTTTGATTAAGACATTAAGGACATACCGTGGTGGAGAATTTATATACAAAGCATTCATGAATCACTGCAAGGAGAATGGAATTCTAAGGCAACTTATAGCGAAATATACTCAACAACAGAATGGTGCCGCAGAGAGGAAAAATCGAACCATTGCTAAACTGGCTCGAAGCATGCTTGAAGAAAAAGGTTTGCCAAAGAAATTCTGGGCAGAGTCAGCTCATACTGCAGTGTATATTCTTAATCGTTCATCCACAAAGGCGGTTTTGAATAAAACACAAATTGACGCATGGAGTAACAGGAAGCCTCAAGTTGACCCCACATGGGAATTTTTGGGTGCATTGCTTATGCACTGAATCAGTCCCAAAATAAGGACAAATTTTACAAGAAAGGTGAAAAAATGATTTTCATTGGCGATTGTGGAATCAAGAAAAAAATCAGCTTGCTGTCTCAAGAGATGTTGTGTTTGATGAGATGGCTGCATGGCAATGGATTGAAGATCCAGTTCAGCAAAGTTCACCAATACATGACTTTGTGGAACCACAATTCTTTTACAATCTTGACACACATCCAAGCACTTCTCATCAAAGTTCACCAGTAGAATCAGATGATGTCTTGGATCCAGATTCTCCAGTGAGGAAGGTACGATCTTTGCAAGAAATTTATGTTTCATGTAATCTTGCATTATTCTCTTGTGAACCACAACTCTATGATGAAGCAAAAAATAATAATGTTTGGGTTCAAGCAATGAGCGAAGAAATTACAGTTATTGAGAAAAATAAAACTTGCGATTTGGTGGATTTGCCCAAGGGAAAAGAAGTGATTGGTTTAAAGTGGATTTACAAGACTAAGTATGGTGAAGATGGTTCAATCAAAAAGCACAAGGCTCGTCTTGTAGCCAAGGGTTATGCTCAACAGCCTGGAGTGGATTTCAATGAAACTTTTGCCCCAGTAGCTTGCATGGAAACAATCAGATCAGCCCTTGCAGTTGCAGCCCAGTTGGAGCTAAATGATTTTCAGTTAGATGTTAAATCAACTTTTTTGAATGGGGAACTTGAAGAAGAAGTTTATGTTGAGCAACCATCAGGTTTCGAAGTCAAAGAAAAGGATGACAAAGTTTACAGACTTTGAAAGGAATTGTATGGGTTAAAGCAAGCTCCTCGAGCTTGGAATTGTAAAATCAATGGATATTTTCTACAAATTGGCTTTGAAAGAAGCAAGAATGAACCAGCACTTTATGTCAAAAAGGATGGCATTGATTTCATGGTGGTATGTTTGTATGTTGATGATTTGATTTACTTTGGAACTAACATGATATTTTTGAAGGAGTTCAAGGAGAAAATGATGGCAGATTACGAGATGACTGATCTTGGAATGATGAAGTATTTTCTTGGCATACAAGTGAAACAAGTCAAAGGAGAAATAATTATGTCATAAGAAAAATACATTGAGGACCTACTCAAAAAATATCGAATGACAAATTGCAAGCAAGTTAACACACCGTTTATGCCAAGTGAGAAGTTGTTGCTCAATGAAGGATCTGAAAAAGTGGATTCAAAAATCTATCGAAGCTTGGTTGGATCGCTTATTTATGTTACTCATACAAGGCCTGACATTTCATATGCAGTTGGTGTTGTTTCAAGATTTATGCATGATCCTTCCAAAGTTCATTTTACGTCTGCTAAAGGAATCCTAAGGTATTTGCAGGGATCGAAGAAACTTGGATTGCATTATATCAAAGATCGAGACAATAAGTTGGTTGGATTAACGGACAGTGATTGGGCAGGATCTCAAGATGATAGAAAGAGTGCCTCCGGCTACATATTTTGTCTCGGCTCAAAAGTGATTTCTTGGAGCTCGAAGAAGCAAAAGAATGTTGCACTATCATCAGCTGAAGCCGAATATATTGCAGCAACAGAAGCAGCTTGTCAAGCTACATGGCTATGTCGAATTCTTGGTGATTTGCAACAAGTTCAGAATCTACCAACAAAAATTTACTGTGATAATATGTCTGTTGTGGCAATGACAAAAAACCCGGTGTTTCATGCTCGTTCTAAGCATATTGAGCTTCGACATCACTTCATTCGTGAGTTGGTTAACAAGGAGCAGATTCAAATGGAGTTCATCAACACAAGTGATCAAGTTGCAGATTTTCTTACCAAAGCAATTACAGTTGAGAAGATAAAGAAGTTCAAACAACAATTGCATATCACAAATTAAGGGGAGTGTTAAATGTAATTTGTGTGTTCAATGAATAGTCACTAGAAGTTTGAAAGTCATTTAGTAAGTTTGATAGTCACTAGAAGTTTGAAAGTCATTTAGTAAGTTTGATAGTCACTAGAAGTTTGATAATCATTTAGGAAGTTTGATAGTCACTTGGTAAGTTTGAAAGTCACATAGTGAAGTTATTAAACTTTGGAAATTGTAAGATTCTATTTATAAATTCAGAACATGTATCAACAAAAGTGATATAGAAAAATACATTTTCAATTGTATAACTTCTCTTGTTCAATCTCTTGTAAGAATACTTCCGCTGAGCCATTCAGTTGCGTGGTACAGTGGTTGACCAAAATTCCCTCATTAAAATTACCTATTTTCATAAATTTTTTGGATCTCATTCCATAATATTTTTGGATTTCTTTATTTGTCCAAAAAAATATTTGTTGGTTAAAATAATTCCATACTTATTTTTCCCATTATCTCATTTTTTAATTTATCATTTTTAAGCATTTTTTTTAAATCTATAGATATACATTTTTTAAGTAAAAAATTATTTCTTTTAAAAAAAAATTCTTGGAAAATTTTTTCTATCTAAACTTAAACTCATTGTATACAATAATTTGAAATTTAGATTCAATGGCTTTTGAATTATTTATATAAAAGATTGAGAAAGAAGTGGTGAATAAAAGTTATGGAGGAGAAATATCTTGTTAAACAATAACTAACGAGTATGTGAAATAAATGTTTTTTTATATAAAATAATTATGAAAAATAATATATATTTTTTTATGCATGAACATTATGTGAATTGGCCACGGGAAATGAATCTCCAAAAATCCTTCGGGAGCTCCGCCCCTGAACCCCCGCAACGTCTTCACCTTTAACCCCCTATACAAAATTCATAGCTACGCCCCTTGGGTGCAGACCACGTGATTTGAGTTGAAAACCAATTCCTTTCCTTGTGATTCAATATCTGCGGTAGCTGACAACCCCACCTCTGCATCCTTTAAATTTTGGCATTTGTTGGGGACGCGATTAAATGAAGGAGAAGGAGGTTGTTGGCTGCTGTCCTTATTGTTGGGTTTCCGTACCCCGGCGCCAGATCCAAACGCAGCGGAAAAATACAATAAACAGATCTGACCCGGGGACGGTCGATCGCGCCTGATTCATATATAAACATGCAAATATCATAAAATAATGCACGAAAAGGGATTACCGATAACAGCGAAATCAATCTGATGACGGTGATCCTCGAGTCCAATCAACCTGACCAGATCTACAAGCCCGGCATCAGTGCTAGTGTGATGCCAGCTTTTCTATGAGGATGAGTGTATTGAATGGAATGGAATGATTTAACCCTAGACAAGGTTATATTTATAGTGGTTAGCTAATTGGGCTAGGGTCCATAAAGCCCATCGGGCCAACATTGGCTTGCTGGGCATTTATGCTAACAATCTCCCACTTGCCCAAAAGCCAACACAAAACTACAAACTCATAATCCAAGTAAATCAATCTAATTGAACAACTTGATGTACTGCCAATGTACATAATTATGAGACATAAATATATCAGATGATTTTATTTTAGAACTTTCTATAAATGAAACAATTTCAAATATAGAACTCCACTAAATTGAGGAGCTTTCAAAAATTAAATTCATCTCTTCTAAATCACTCAGTTTGAGCACTTAACATTTAAGTCTCAATTCTCATCAATAGATCGGCGGCCGGTTGATTGTGACCCAACGAGGCTCAAGTGTATCATAGCAGTAGGATCACAACCTTTGTGATTTTAGAAGTCAAACAACTTCTTTGGGCTTACCCTGAATGCCCCATTGTCAATTAAACTCCTTTAATAGACAATTACCGAAATATAATCCAGTATGAACCTACCGATCGTGGGTAGCGCCTAGCATCTGCGCTTCACGAAGACCTAGATACAAATGACTAGCAACGTACGAGAACCTGTCAGCCATAGTTAGCGTGCAGTACATTCCTTTCACTCAATATGTCCCGATTGAATCAAGGGCATTGGTTGGTCGAGGCCCCTTATGATTTCAATAACTATGTATTTGTTTCACGTTATATGATTCTTTGTGTGCGTATATGAAAAACTCTTTTTTCACAAGCACTACCCACTCTGGCCAGAGATTCCTTGAATCATATACAGAAAAACACATAGGACATCCTGGTTCATCAAGACCAGTGGTGAATCCCCAACGACAATCATTGGCCTCTGACAGCATCACTGAATACCCAAAATAATGACTTTATGACCCACATGTGATCAGTCATTAAATCAAAGTACACAGCTATCTATCAAGACCTCAATGACGCCTCGGGTCATGAGGAGTAATGGTGCACAACTATGACTAGAAATTCTATACTCGACAAATGGTAACCACTTATAGAATTCCGAGTAGGGTCGTTCAGTGAACTCATTCCTAATGAGCACCTATTCATGTGTGCTGACTTCTCCAAGCCAACGCCGATGAAACGCGGCGCACTACAATAGACACATCATGAATACCAGTCTCTAACGAGCATATATCGATATCCCATTCTCGAAGGCTCATCGACCAGGAACATTTAGAAATCACAGTCGAGAATGTATTTCATGGTCACCATCATATGCGTAACCACATTCTATGGACTATAGCAATCTCAAGGACTTCATCAATGCATCAAGATGCATGGGTAAACAGATGAAGAAGTGCCATATATATTAATATTCAAACAAAGATCTGTCATAATAAGATTACAGGTACAATCAATCAACTATTGATTTACTTAATCATGTATGACAACAATATCTTTCACTTTCCCAAAGTCAACTACTCATGTGTCTTAAGACCATATTCCCAAGATGTCTAACAGACACCAATCATTGTAAATGCTTTGTCAGTGGATTCACTATATTTTTCTGTTGAAGCGATTCTCTCGATAATAATGTCGCGTATACCATCTCTTTCATTAGATAGTATTTTCTCAATATATGTTTGGATCCTGATGAGATATTGGCTATTCATAATAGCTCAAATGTTGTCACAGTACACAGAGACTGTGTCAACTGCACTAGAAATTACACCCAACTCTTGGATGAAATGTCTTATCCAAACTGCCTCTTTGCTGCATCGTATGCTGCAATGTATTCAGCTTCAGTGGTGGAATCCAAAGTGATGTCTTGCTTGGAACGTTTCCAAGAGACATCACCATCATTGAGCTTAAATACAAATCCGAACATCGATATGGTATCATCTACATCCAATTTAAAAACCAGCATCAGCTTAGCCTTCAACTTTTATTTCTCCACTTACAGATCCAAAAACCATGAACATAACATAAGTTCTTCATAAGAACTTGAGGATTATTTTCACAGTTTTCCAGTGACCTTCACCGGGATCTGTCTGATGTCCGTTCATTACTCTAAGAACATACATCAGGCCAAGTACATAAAATAGCATACATTATGCTATTAAAAGTCGAAACATAAGGTACCAATGCCATCTTTTCTCTCTCCTCATCAATTTTAAGACTCATTGACTCGAGAGATGAATACTATGACATATTGGGAAGTAATTCCTTTTTTTTCGACTATTCCATGTCAAACTCTTTTAGCACAGTGTTTATGTACGTAGATTGAGAGATCTCAAACATCCTTTAGATCTATCCCTATAGATCCTTACGCTAAGTACGTAGGATGCTTCTCCCAAATCTTTCATGGAGAAATTAGTAGATAATCATGCTTTAATTGATTAATCCAATACCATTCATAATGAGCATGATATAATCAACTTAAAGCATCACAAATGTAACCATGCTCCCACTAATCCTTTTGCACACACGTCACTTCCGGATTTTTAACAAAACCAAACACTTTGATGATGTTATCAAAACGGAAGTTCAAACTTCGAGATGCCTTCATAGGCCCATAAATGGACCTCTGGAGTTTGAAAACATTTTTCTCACTCCAAGAAGTTGTAAACACATTTGGCTGCTACATTTCTACCTCAATGCCACCACTGAGAAATGTTGTGTTCACATCCATTACTCATATCTCATATTCATAATATAAAGATATAACTAATAAAATCTAAATAGACTATAGCATCATAACCGATGAAAATTTTCTCATAAACAACTCTTTGCCTATGAGAATAACCGTTTCTCACCAGTCAAGCTTTGAAGGTCACTACCTTCCCATCCACTCCAAGCTTTCACTTGTAAATCCATGCAGCCAATGGGAACAATTCCCAAAGATGATCTACTAAGGCCCATACCTTATTGGAGTACATAGAGTCCATTTCAGATTTCATGGCATCTTGCTAATGTCCCGAATCAATATCTGACATCGCCTCCTTGAAATTCCAGGGATCATATCCATGGTCTATTTCTTGACTACTTTCAAGGAGTAGATTCATTCTATCAGGAGCTCTTGAAACATTTTCAAATCTCCTTGGTGTGTGTAAATTAAAGGTTGTGATTGACTCAATTAATTTACTGTTTTCACTTTTCTAGTGGTTTGTGGTTCTTGAACCCTTTCAAGTTATATTATATTATCATTCATTTCTAATAGAAACATTTTCTCTAGAAAGACTGCACTTGCGAAACAAACACTTTGTCTCCAATTGATAATATAAATTTTCACAAAATAACATAAGATGGATCAACTATCCAACTCATCTCCCACTGGCTGCTTCACATAAGCAGAACAATATCAAATCTATATTTGGATTATTTTTCAGTCCATATCGTATATGGAGTTTTGGTCACTGCATTTGTATGAATTATGTTCAACCAATATGTAACTTTAGAGAGTTACTGGGAGAGAATCACATTCTCTCTAAGATAACTCAACATCATCTTACACTAACATTTAGTGCTCCACATACGTCCATATGAATCAAATTCAATGGACATTCAGCACATGCTAAATATAAGTTGGATTTAAGTTATCATTCTTTTTATATTCTTTGAATATAATCATACTAATCATTCATAAGTTCACCAGATTCAATAAAACATGCATTCTTAAAAATACTGCAAATCACATTCGCATATTTAAAAGAATATCATTCTCTATCCAAATAGGAATAATGTTCATTATTAAATCTAGAACAAATAAATAATTGCTCAAACCAGTTCCTAACCAGTTCAATATTATATATTAAATAAATGTTTCAAACAGCCTTTGCAACAACTCTTGCTACAATGCTTAGCCTCAGGTAGGTTTCACCTTCCTAGGGGTCTCTACTTCTTCTCATCACATGCAACTCTTTGCAAAGATGCGAGCATAACTGGCTTTATATACCAAAGAAGTAGAACCAATAGAAACATTTAACATGCCCTTTCTAGAACGCTTCTAGTCTAGGTATTCTTACAATTTTGCGCCAGTGACCAGCAGTGAAAACATAGATGCCTCTCCATTCTTAGTTGCTACTATATAATTTTTCGTCTTTTGAGGTTAGGAACCATTTCCCTTCCTCTTCTTTATCCTTGAACTCTTCATACCATTGGTAGAAGATTCAACAAGAAGAACACGTTTCTCCTTTGGAATCAAGAACTCATGAGTTTCCAACATTTTTACTATAAGATCAAATCTACAGCCAGTTAATGAGGATTTGTCACATTCAGATTTTTCAGTTTCTCAACAAGAGATATTTTTCTTACACCATGCTCATAGACCGAAGCCCCATCTCGCATGTGAAATGAAAATAGCTCTTTTGAAATTGCGATTCTCAGTAATCGCGTCCGTTCACCAAACAACATTTGTAGGTGTTGGAAAATATTAGCAATGTGAGCGTGTTACTCATATCTATGTTGAAACTCATTGGTGACATAGATGCTATCATATATCACCTAGCCGAGAGATCATCGTCCCACCACTTCCCAAGTGTGGCGATCTCTTCATGAGACGAATGGGGAGACACTTCAACAGGAGGCTCCCACCAAGGGTATATAGCAACCTTTTAGAAGCAAGCACTATTTTAAAATTAATAATCAATCAGAATAATTTGGTGCGGTTACTTTGTTTGTATCGAGAATTGATGCAATCGGATTCACGACAATCACAATACTGAGAATAAACAGAAAACATATGCAAACCGTTTGATTATTAATTAATTCAAAAACTATGGACTTTAGTTATTGAATGCTCCCACTAAATTTTTCGAATTCGTCACCCTCATGACAAATGAACGGAAAATCGTATTTTCTTAGTGGGCTTGGAGTCCAACTAGCTCATGATAGCCCCGGGCGAGGGTCCAGCCGACCTCATGATACTAAAGGTAGCTCACAATTGCATCATATGCAACCCCCAAGATATTCGTCTCGTGATTGACATAACCCTACGGAGGCAGGCCAATTATGTCTTCTCACGTCAAACTAACCCATCCCACGGATGGTAATGTTCGCCAATAAGACCCCACGAGGGTGAGTAATCTTAAAGGTTAACATAACCCTATCCATAATTAAGTGGCAGTTAAACACACAGCTTTCCCATGCCAGATGCCCCCCACGAGGGTGAGACAAGACACCTGACACAAGTAGCGTCTCATGGCTTAACTGTTGATGGAAGACATGAAGCAACAAACTCCTTTGAGCTCCCTTTACAGTTTGATATTGAAATATTTTGAATCATATTCAAAAGAGGGATTTAATAATTTTCAAATCTCATCAAGTACTTGTTTGTTTGATTGCCGGATTCATGCAACTATGTTTTATTCATGCAGTCATATGTACTAATAAAACATACAAACAAACATTTATCATACATCACATGCATAATAAAAATAAATATGGACGATTACGGCCTTTTCCTAATTGATCCACGTGAGCCATACGTGGATCACAAGTCTGTCTAAGGTGATGCAGGTATGTAATGCAATCCTATTACATTTTTGCTTCCATTATACAAGTCTTGATTCTTGATGCTCCATCTTCAATCTCGATCTCCCACTAATTCTAAAGATTTTACATTTAAATCGTGCAAACAAGAGAATAGGGATACAAATCCGGGGTGGGATACATCAGAAAATAGAGAGAGCAGGCTCGCAGGCCCGATAACCAAAAATCACAATAATAATGAAACAATAAAAACCTAAACATTCACCTAAACACATTGGTCAAGGCCCGTAATCATCCATCATGCATTCGCATCATATGTAATTAAACATTAAACTAAATAATTACATCATATGTAATTGTACTAATCACATCACATGTAATTAGAGCACAATAATTAAATTATTCTATCGTTTCCCACTAATCGCATCATTAATTGAAAATAAAATTAAAAATTAAATAAAACCATTTTATTTAATTTCTAATTAATTTTAAATTTCAAATAATTGGTAAAATCTCTATTTTACCTTTAAATCATATTAATCGAAAATAAAATTAACAAACTAAATGAAACACTTTCATTTAATTTCTAATTAATAAAATTTCAATTACTTGGTAAAATCACTATTTTACCTCAAATCATAATAATAGCCAAAAATAAAATTAACAAATTAAATGAAACATTTTCATTCAATTTTCAATTAATTAAATTTTCAACTAATTGTAAAATCTCCATTTTACATTTAATAAATTAAAAATCACATTTTTAATAAATTAAGTATTATGATTTATTTCAAAAATAATATCCGGATAAAACATCTAAAATGACCCAAAATAATTTATGGACTCCAAACAATTTGGATCCAAAATTAGAAAATCAATTTCAACCCAAAATACCCTATTTTCGGATTTAATAAAAAAAAAATTTTTTTTTTTTTTTTTTTTTTTTTTTTTAAATTTCGAAAATACTGTTCATCCATCCCTAAAATCGGAAATTAGGGTTAGGGTTAGGGTTAGGGTATGGGGCCGCCGCCACTATTCAGGAAACCGCACGCCGCCGCCTCCTCATCCAAGTCGTTCAGACGCCGGCCTTAACCGCGCACACAACGAGATGAGTAATCGCAAGCGCGCGATTTTCGACGGCAACATGTGCAGAATCCATGGCGGTTCGAATTTCTTCTGCAAACATGCTCGATCGAAATCCATCAGCAACGATTGCAGATGTTCGAACGAGATCGCACGCGACAACTCCTTCGCATCTCCGATTGCCGCCTGGCCGTTCGCCGCCTTGCGGCTGTTGGCCAACAATGGTGGCGATGAACAGTAGCCAACAATGGTGGCGATGAACAGTAACCATTTGGTCTCCATTAAAACACTTTTTAATGTATTTTCTATATTTTCCGGACTCCGTAATTTCTGAAATTCATAAGCGATTAGTATTGATTGGAAACGATCTAATAAAAATAATTATCAAATATATGAATCAAAACGCAACCTGGCTCTGATACCACTGTTGGGTTTCCGTACCCCGGCGCCAGATCCAAACGCAGCGGAAAAATACAATAAACAGATCTGACCCGGGGACGGTCGATCGCGCCTGATTCATATATAAACATGCAAATATCATAAAATAATGCACGAAAAGGGATTACCGATAACAGCGAAATCAATCTGATGACGGTGATCCTCGAGTCCAATCAACCTGACCAGATCTACAAGCCCGACATCAGTGCTAGTGTGATGCCAGCTTTTCTATGAGGATGAGTGTATTGAATGGAATGGAATGATTTAACCCTAGACAAGGTTATATTTATAGTGGTTAGCTAATTGGGCTAGGGTCCATAAAGCCCATCGGGCCAACATTGGCTTGCTGGGCATTTATGCTAACACTTATGTGGCCCTGCGCCTTTACACTACCCTCTTGAACCGCTGAAGTTGGAGAGATTAGAGCAATTGGGTCTGAGCAAAATTGAATCATGCCAATATCTTGGATCCCATCGAAATTACTTGAGCATTCTACCCCCTAACCCCACATGGTTGAGTAGTAAAGAAGATGCTGAATTGCCCGACACCATCCCATCCAACTCATCCGTCCCCACAACTAAATCATCTTCGCCAGCCTTCTCATCACCAAACTTACGGCCTACTTCTTCCCCATCGCGAATGGCATGCACCTTTACTTGTTCAACTAACTCAGGACAATTGAATGTGGCTTGCTCTTCAGCAGCCTTGTATAAGCAAGTGCTCGAGTCCTTATCGATGCAGGGAGCTGCTAAATCAACTTGATCAACCAGTATTTTCTTCAGATCTTTGTTAATATTTTTTCTCTGGGTTGAGCCTTCGAACACACAAGAAGATCATGTCCATATACTTTGCAGGTGGAGCAGTAATGAGGTATACTTTCGTATTCCAGCACCTGCTCGAAGAAATCATTCTTATGTTGGAAAAATATTGTCTTTGGCCGATCTTTTAGCACATCCAACTCGATGCATAACCGAGCAACACTCAGTCTTGTCCGCCGTAGAATCGCATTATCAACACAATTAGGTTCCCAATTGAATTTGCAATCAGAGCAAATGAAAGTCGAAAAGATGAATTGGGAGGCCATGCAGATTCACCCACAGTCGAGTAATCGATGGTTCAAACCTAAAGTTGAAGTCCGGCGACCATTTAAATACCTTCCAAATACGAGTAGACCAGAGGTAGTTGAAATCATCTTTATTAAAGAGACGAATCAACACAAATCCGGATTTGATTAAACCCACCGATAGATCACCTTTAAACTTGAGGGCTTCTAACTAACCTTGCCGATGGACGGACGACGATTGAAAAATTTCCCTATGATGGCTATTTCATAAGGTCGAGCAAGTTTGAACACTTCATCATCCGAAATTTTGAAAACCGGTGTGCCATTTATATATGAAGGCGATCGAATGGGAATGATAGATGGGAAGGGATTGGATATTGTAGGGTTAGAAGTTAAAGGTTTCAGCAGGGATGCAAATGATTTTTGGTTTTCTGAGGATGGTCTGGATCGTTGATTAGTTGAAAAGGTTTGATGATGTTTGGTTGATGGTGAGATTATGGGCGGCGACGTCGCTGAGGGCCCGTGCAATGGATAAATAGAGCAAATGGAGAGGACGGCTAGAGAGCATTTTTTCAAAATCCATTCATATCAGAGACAATATTTGTTTATCTTATAAGGACTATTATTGCAAAACACATATGATCATTTTTATAACATACCTGATATAAATATTATAACCACAACACTTTAAGGTCAAATGTGTTGTCTTGGGATACTTCAAAATTCGCAGGAAATGTTGTTATATGACAGGTAGTGATATATGGTAATAATTAATAGTCGATGCAAGTGTATAACAATTTGTCCTTAAGAAGAATTTGCCCCGCACACGGTGCTTACGTGATATGACAATCTTCTCACAAGATACAACGACTCCTTATTGTGATAGTAACACTACAAATCACAAGTCTCACAACCACAAAAATTGTAAACTGTCTTACACAAAAGAAGAATGAACAAGATGCAGAAAAGTTGCAAAATACTTTGATCTTGCTTTGATTCTCAATATAATGTGTTGTAATTTTGAAATCTGATGTTTTTGCTTTATATGGGATGTTGTATATATAGTTTGCCATCCATGTCCATCAAAGGATACCATTTAGAGGCAACCATTCATTAAAAAATCGAGTCTGCATATGAAGAGACTCATCTATCAGGAAATCTGCCTGATGAGATCTATCACCTTAAAAAAGAAGATCTATCTTCTGAGGCAGAAACATTCCAACACTTTTTATGCCTTAGGAGAGAGATCTACTCAAAACAGGAGATAGATCTCCTCTGGCAGAAAACTCCAAGTTTGTTCTTTTCTTGGCTAGTTTTTTCCCATTCTTAACTTTAATTCATTACGCCATTTTTTCAACGAACCTCCACATGAATTAAATTATACATGTATGCACGTACGAGAGTTCACACGAGAAATTACTGCATCAGAATATGTAGTTTTTGGCTTGGAACCTTTCTTAGTAGCATACTATCGGATTTACCAGGTCACGAAATGAACGTAAGTCTTGAACTTCTTGTGGTTCGTGTAAACCAGTCAATATCATCTACACAATAACTTCTCTACTTTTTGCTTTGGTTATCCCGTTGTGTCCGTTTTGGCCATGGAACATCTCTTGGATTGATAAGCGTTTCATTGAGGCGGCTCGTCCTCACACTTTCACAGGTAATCTCCTATTAAGAGTATCCTACCACACTCCAATTTTTTCAAGCATATGAATCATTAAAAGTATCAAACTTAATATCACTACTTTGGTAGGTCACAAGCACTCTCATCCTAGGAATGAGTGGGGAAACTTTCCCGAGCGCAAACTCAAATTTTCATAATTTAGTTGTCCCATTGAACCAAGTGTTGGAACCGAAAAGAGGGGGTGAATGAGGTTTCTTGGCTACTTTAGCAATTAAAGTGATTTTGCAAAAGTCGAGTTTGCGCTGCGGAAGACTTGATGTCAATCAAACAATGATCAATAAGAAATAATGCGTAATGTAAATAAAGCAATAAGAACACAAGTATTTGTTATAGAAGTTCGGTGATGAATCGCCTACGTCTCCTCTTCTCGGTTAGAAAACGTCCAACCGAGGTTCCACTAGAACAACTTTGATCTTGGCCTTGAGGGCTCCAAGTTATACACAAACAAACTCTTCCCGAGTCACACACTCTTCACAAGTCTTCTTGGCCTTAAGGGCTCCAAGGATAGCCACAAACAAACTCTTCCCAAATCACACACTCTTCACGAGTCTTCTTGGCCTTAAGGGCTCCAAGGATAGCCACACACATGCACCAACTTCAATTGTTGATTACGTATACAATTTCCAACTTGTGTCTGTGTTGGGGGACCTTACAACGATTCAAATAGCACCTTCACGGTGTAACCAAATGAAGAACAAATGCTCTCACACAAGAAATGAATTACAAACTCTCAATACAACACAAATGTATGAAGTTTGCAATGCTAGATTGAATTTAATTGAACAAAGCTTTCTTGTATTGTATCCTCTTGTTTCTTGTCTTCAACTTGAGACCAATCATCCATATTTATATATAGGAGACTCCCAAATGTCATACTAGCCGTTAGTAACATTTAAGGCATAAATCACTCCTGCGTCGCTTGGAACTATTTTGGATCGCTTCAGCTTAACGGTCAAAATATTTGAAAAATCACACAGATCGCCTCAGGCGATCCACCCATCACCTGGGACGATTGATGTGACTAGAAATAGACACATCTTGAGTGCTTAATTGTCTACGATTTGGTAGGTTTTGATGGATAAATTGATACGTATGCTACCTAATCGTATATTTGTGTAATTGTAGGTACAATCGAAGAAAACGAGCTAAAAACGATGTGTAAAGACCAAGGAGAGACATGGACATGACAAGGACTCAAAGTTGATCAAGAAAAGGGCAAAAACGTAATTTTGGAAGTGGCAATCGATCGCCCGGAAGTGGCAATCGATCGCCTATGGACAGAAACATTTTCAACAAATTTGAAGAGTCAGCGATCGATCGCGAAGGAGTGGCGATCGATCGCCAAAGTCTACTGGAGTTCGGCGATCGATCGCCACTTTATAGCGATCGATCGCCTCAATGAATTTTCCGAAAAAAATAATGCAGCGATCGATCGCCACATTCAAGGCGATCGATCGCCGAAGAGTCCGAAAATAAGGAAATTAGGTCTTTTACCATGTTTAGAAGATTGTAACCTATTTTATCAATTACCAACCCCCATAACTCGAGGGATTCAGTCATTAGCAGCAAGTTTTTCATAGTTTTTGATACTTTAGAATATTTTGGAGATTTTAGGTTATTTTGTTTTCAAGTTTTCTTCAAGAACAACGAAGAACGGAACCGGAATCGACAAGCCGGAATCGTGGTTTATAATAGTAATTTCTTTTCCTTTATTTATTTAATGTTTTCCATTGAATTTTTATTGTTTTTAGATTTCATTATGCTAGGCTAAAATTCTTCGATTCTTGGTTGAAGGGATACCTGCTTTTGGAATTGAACCTTTTATGAAAATTTGGTTTGATTGTTGGATTATATTTCGATTTCAATTCGTTTCTTAACTTTTGAATTCCATGATTGTTGTGTTTGTGTATTAGTCCGATCACCTAATATTCAATTGCATAATCGATAGTTTGTTAAGAAACAACTAAGATCAATAATTAACCGGCTGTAGGTGTTGTTGAATTCTTAGGAGAAACAGTTGAGTAATCAATTTTAACGGCTGTAGTTTTTATTGATTAGATTTATCGAACTCATTAGTTTTGAAAACTATCATTGATTTAATCATTAACGGCTGTAGTGGTGATTAGAGATTTGATAAGGGTTGAATTGAATGCTGTTTTCTCTTTGACTACGAATAAGATGAGTAGGAATTGAATTTCCAATCGATAGATAATTGAAAGAATTCGAATGTTTTGATTTGATGATTAAAAGATAATTTTCCAAAAGTACAGTTACCTGGAAACCAAGAATCGCTTCGCTCTCATAAGTTTAAATCATCTTAGTAATCTCGCTAATTAGTTTAATTTTAGAATTTGTTTAGTAGTAATCATTCCTCCTATAACCCCCTCGTTACTATTCACTTTTGGCACAAAATAAATTTACCTTCCCTGTGAGATCGATCCTTACTTCCACTACTACATATTTTTGTCATTAACTGAAGAATGGTTAATTTGGGCGTACACGATAAACGCTACCAAATTTTGGCGCCGTTGCCGGGGAAGGCAATATTTATTAGTGTCGATTTTTTGTTATTTCATTTTTGATATTTGTTTTCCCGCATTACTACTGAGGTTTGTTGATGAGTACAGGCGGATCGTTTGATTACAAGGATAATTCATATTACGATCCAGAAATCGAGAGGACGCTGCACCAAAGAAGGAGAGATACTCGGAGACAAGAAGCGGAGGAAAGGAACGATATGGCTGCAAACCAAAGTCTACGCCAAATGGCCAATCCAGATTTGGACCAACAACCTCTCTGCATAACTTTTCCTGCTTTCGCAACTAATGTAAGTTTTGAACTTAAATCGGGACTCATACATTTGTTGCCTTCTTTTCATGGACTTGCAGGAGAGGATCCCCACAAGCATCTGATGGAGTTTTATGTGGTTTGCACCACCATGAAACCGACGGGAATTACTGAAGATCAAATCAAGTTAAGGGCTTTCCCTTTTTCTTTAAAGGATGCGGCGAAAGACTGACTCTTCTACCTACCACCAGGATCCATCACAACATGGACGGACCTCCAAAGAACATTTTTGGAGAAGTACTTTCCAGCATCAAGAGCGGCTAACATATGCAAGGAGATATACTCCATTAGACAATTCAGTGGAGAAACATTGCATGAGTATTGGGAACGCTTCAAAAAGCTGTGTGCAAGTTGCCCACAACACCAGATAAGTGCACACTTACTCATTCAATACTTTTATGAAGGTTTATTGTCTAGTGACAGGAACTTAGTCGATGCTGCGAGTGGGGGAGCCTTTGTCGATAAAACACCGGATGATGCGCGGAGCTTGATAGCCAACATGGCAGCCAACTCACAGCAGTTTGGCAACTTTCGACAGGAACCAGCACAACGGAAACAAGGGGAGGTAAATGTTTCCAGCCTTGAACAACAACTGATAGATTTGACGTTTCTTGTGCGTGGTATGACAGGTGGCAATGTGGGAAAGGTAAAACCTTGTGGTATATGTTTGGAGATGAGTCATACCACTGATGCATGTCCATCACTTCAAGAGACATCAGCTGAGCAAGTGCATGCAGCAGGGGGATTTCCGGGACAGCCCCAACGAAGACATGACCCTTACTCCAACACATACAATCCAGGATGGAGAGACCACCCTAACTTGAGTTATGGACCGCAATCGATAAATCACGTTCCTCCTCAAGCGCCACAACAACACCCTCCGCCATACAGACCACCTTTTCAGAGGGCACAACAACAACCCAATTATCCTTCTACTACTGACAGGTTAGAGGTTATAATTCAAGATCTTGCTCACAATGTTACTAAATTTCAACAGGAAACAAGATCGAGCATTCAAACCTTGAATACCCAAGTGGGTCAAATAGCCACTGCACTTAATAGAGTTGAAGCAACCGGATCAACCACACTACCATCCCAAACAGTGGTAAATCCGAGAGAAAATGTCAATGCAGTCACAACTAGGAGTGGGAAGGAATTGGAAGTATCAGATGAGATAGAGAAAGCACCATCCAAAGGTGAGGAAGAAAAAGAAAAGGAAGTTGGAGGAAAGACCGGGATAGCACACGAGGCACCAAAAGGTAAGCCCCCTTCTTTTTCTGAGTATAAAGTACCACCCCCTTTTCCCCAAGCTTTGAAAGATAACAGGAAGGACGCTGGACTCAAAGGCTTATATGAGACCTTCCGAAGATGTGAGATAAACATCCCATTGCTGGACGCCATTCAACAAGTACCCTCGCTATGCGAAGTTTCTAAAGGAATTGTGTACTGCCAAGAGGAGTCATCGATTGAAGGGACCCCAGAAGGTTGAACTAGGTGAGAACGTTTCAGCAGTGATACAGAGGAAAATCCCTGCCAAGTGTAAGGATCCAGGTATGTTCTCTATTCCATGCACCATTGGTACCACTCGACTTGAAAAAGCCATGTTAGATCTAGGAGCATCAATTAATGTTATGCCATATTCCATATATGCTTCTTTACAACTTGGTCCCTTGAGTCCTACTGGAGTGGTAATTCAATTAGCGGATAGATCTAGTGCATATCCTAGGGGTTTGATTGAAGATGTGTTGGTGCAAGTAAATGAACTAGTCTTCCCTGCTGATTTTTATATCCTTGACATGGAAAATGGTGATAAGAGTAGTCATATATTGTTAGGAAGACCGTTTCTCAAAACATCTAAGACTAAGATAGATGTGCATAGTGGTACCCTCACTATGGAATTTGATGGTGAGATTGTTACATTTAACATCTATGATGCCATGAAATATCCTTGCAATAATGATGATACTGTGTACTCTGTTGATGTTATTGATTACCTGTCCCAGGAAGTTTTTGAGAATACAGGGAAAGATGAACTGAAAAGCACTCTTACCACGGACATGGAGAAGGAAGACGAAGCACCACCCCTCATGAACGAAGTGAAGCACACCGTTGACGCACTGGATGATACACCTGAGCTATCTCAGTCAGGTACTGTTTCTTTTATATCATTACCTGTTTCTAATACCAGGATTCCCCCATCTGTTTTGCAGGCACCCAAAATCGAGCTTAAGCCGCTGCCAACTCATCTCAAGTACGTATTCCTTGGTGAAGGTAATACACTACCAGTGATCATCTCCAGCAAGTTAGGGGATGATCAAGAGAAGGACCTGATTCATGTGCTCAAGGAGCACAAGACTGCTATAGTTTGGACCATTGCAGACATAAAGGGAATCAGTCCCTCCACATGCATGCACCGGATTTTACTAGAGGAAGGAGGAAGCCCCACACGGCAACCACAAAGGAAGCTGAACCCACCCATGATGGATGTGGTGAAGGAGGAGATTCTGAAGCTCTTATCAGTTGGCGTGATATATCCTATATCTGATAGCCAATGGGTTAGTCCGGTACAAGTGGTTCCTAAGAAGACCGGTATTACTGTGATCAAGAACAAAGACGATGAACTTATACCTACACGCATTCAAAATGGCTGGCGCGTGTGCATTGATTACCGGAAGCTCAACGCTGTGACTCGAAAGGACCACTTCCCTCTACCTTTTATTGATGAGATGCTTGAGATGTTAGCATTCCATTCATTTTACTGTTTTCTTGACGGTTACTCGGGTTATTTTCAGATTGCAATCGCTCCGGAGGACCAAGAAAAGACCACCTTCACATGTCCGTTCGGCACATTCACATACCGTCGCATGCCCTTTGGCCTCTGCAATGCCCCAGCTACTTTTCAACGGTGTATGGTCAGTATCTTTTTCGAGTTTATTGAACATATCTTAGAGGTATTCATGGATGATTTTACTGTTTACGGTAACTCATTGATAGGCTTAGATTTTGAGTGATTTTAACTGTAATTTCTTCTCATTTTCCGTACTTTTTCCTGGATGATATTATGCTTTTTGGTGTTTATTCGTTTGTTTCAGGAAATTAGATCGGAAGTGGAAGAAATGAGCTTATATGAAGATAACGGGCGAAATCGAGGCGTAAAAGATGAGAAAATGAAGAAGATGATTTCTTCAGATCTCGATCGATCGAGATTTATTCTCGATCGATCGAGACAGCCAGAAGCAAGAGTCTGATTTTTCGAAGGCTCGATCGATCGGTGGAAATATCGATCGATCGAGCAAGGCAGTAACCTCGGAGCTGAAATTTTCAAATTCTCGATCGATCGGTGGAAATTCCCGATCGATCGAGCGAGGCAGTAAGTTCCAAAAGCTGGCGTGAACAGTGCACCGATCGATCGGTGAAATTCTCGATCGATCGAGACGCGAGATCTGAAGATTTTATTTTCCTTTTTTATCGTGATTCTGGAGGGCTATTAAGGGGGATTCTCTTCTACACAAGAGAGAGGACGAAATTTTACAGAGAATATCAGACTTTTTAGGTCAAGAGCAGCCGCCCTAGCCGCCGCCCAACGCCGGAAGAAGGAGATCCAATCTCCGTTCTTCGTCCAAAGTCGAGCCTATCCGTTCCGGAGTGCAAGGAAGGAGCAAGAGAAGAAATCACGGTGCAACGCACGGATTCATCCATCGTTTATCGTATTTCTGAACTTTAGTTTATTTGATTTTCATTTTCATTTGTTGTTTTTGAGGTCGAGAGACAAGAAAACTCATCTGTATTTGATTTGAATTGAATTTGGTTTATATTATTGAAGTTTTAGTTTGTTGTGTTTGATATATTGATTCATTGGTATTTGAGCGCATTGATATTTATTGTTCATAGATTAATTGATTGTGTAGATCAAAGTCTAGCTAGCTTTGATTGAATTTGAGGGTTACAGCCGAGATCGAGAGATAACGCTGTAACACGCTCCATTAATTTATGATGTATGTTACGATTGAGATCGAGAGATGATATCACATACGTGAGAACTTGAAATCGAAAGATTTAGAGTTAATAGGTTTAGATGATTTAAGCAACTTTGAATTAGTAAATAGGTGCACGAGAGTGACTTATTCTAATTTATTGTTAGTTTCTTTACAGCTCGAGAGAGTGTATCGAATAATAGTGAAAACCTTTCACCTTTAAAATCAATTGAGTGATAATTTGAGAATTCTGTTGAATCAGTAGAGATAATATAATTGAACGACGAGTTTGGTAATTTTCTCGAGTGACTTACCTTCGCATTTCCGGAACCATTTTATTCTTTGTTTTTAGTTTAATCTTTATTCTTTAGTTTCATCTAGCTTTAGTTAATCAAACTCCTTTAATCGTAGGCTAAATATAATTTGATTGATCTTATTAGGTACTTATACATTAGTCCCTGTTGATTCGACAACCTTTACTAAATTTCTCTTCTTTGAATTCATCCTACCTTTTCTTTGAAGCCGACACCAAAAGGCCTAACGTTATAAGCTTTCAAGACCTTTTGATCCAAGTCTAGGGAACAATTACATTAGTGGAGAAGTGCTGGATAGTAAACTTGTAGAGTAATTCAAAGTAATCTTGACTATGAGTTAATATGGCACATGTTGATGTTAAAGATATATATGTAACTCATGTTTGACAATAGCACACACGCACGTTCCGATGTTGCGATGTATTGTTTAACTTAGGAGAAATTGCTTCTTGTTAAATGTTGATTGACTTCTATTGATGTGTAAGTAGGATTTCTGAGTTGTTACGTATGTTGTGAAGATGACTCATGCTTAGTATCGAGTTTAACTTTTCTTTTTGAGTTTATTGCTTGCTCGAGGACGATCAAGTCTAAGTTTGGGGGAGTTGATAGGCTTAGATTTTGAGTGATTTTAACTGTAATTTCTTCTCATTTTTCGTACTTTTTCCTGGATGATATTATGCTTTTTGGTGTTTATTCGTTTGTTTCAGGAAATTAGATCGGAAGTGGAAGAAATGAGCTTATATGAAGATAACGGGCGAAATCGAGGCGTAAAAGATGAGAAAATGAAGAAGATGATTTCTTCAGATCTCGATCGATCGAGATTTATTCTCGATCGATCGAGACAGCTAGAAGCAAGAGTCTGATTTTTCGAAGGCTCGATCGATCGGTGGAAATATCGATCGATCGAGCAAGGCAGTAACCTCGGAGCTGAAATTTTCAAATTCTCGATCGATCGGTGGAAATTCCCGATCGATCGAGCGAGGCAGTAAGTTCCAAAAGCTGGCGTGAACAGTGCACCGATCGATCGGTGAAATTCTCGATCGATCGAGACGCGAGATCTGAAGATTTTATTTTCCTTTTTTATCGTGATTCTGGAGGGCTATTAAGGGGGATTCTCTTCTACACAAGAGAGAGGACGAAATTTTACAGAGAATATCAGACTTTTTAGGTCAAGAGCAGCCGCCCTAGCCGCCGCCCAACGCCGGAAGAAGGAGATCCAATCTCCGTTCTTCGTCCAAAGTCAAGCCTATCCGTTCCGGAGTGCAAGGAAGGAGCAAGAGAAGAAATCACGGTGCAACGCACGGATTCATCCATCGTTTATCGTATTTCTGAACTTTAGTTTATTTGATTTTCATTTTCATTTGTTGTTTTTGAGGTCGAGAGACAAGAAAACTCATCTGTATTTGATTTGAATTGAATTTGGTTTATATTATTGAAGTTTTAGTTTGTTGTGTTTGATATATTGATTCATTGGTATTTGAGCGCATTGATATTTATTGTTCATAGATTAATTGATTGTGTAGATCAAAGTCTAGCTAGCTTTGATTGAATTTGAGGGTTACAGCCGAGATCGAGAGATAACGCTGTAACACGCTCCATTAATTTATGATGTATGTTACGATTGAGATCGAGAGATGATATCACATACGTGAGAACTTGAAATCGAAAGATTTAGAGTTAATAGGTTTAGATGATTTAAGCAACTTTGAATTAGTAAATAGGTGCACGAGAGTGACTTATTCTAATTTATTGTTAGTTTCTTTACAGCTCGAGAGAGTGTATCGAATAATAGTGAAAACCTTTCACCTTTAAAATCAATTGAGTGATAATTTGAGAATTCCGTTGAATCAGTAGAGATAATATAATGAACGACGAGTTTGGTAATTTTCTGAGTGACTTACCTTCGCATTTCCGGAACCATTTTATTCTTTGTTTTTAGTTTAATCTTTATTCTTTAGTTTCATCTAGCTTTAGTTAATCAAACTCCTTTAATCGTAGGCTAAATATAATTTGATTGATCTTATTTGGTACTTATACATTAGTCCCTGTGGATTCGACAACCTTTACTAAATTTTCACTATACTAAAACTTGACACCGTGCACTTGCGGTAGAATCGCTTCAACCCATTCTTTGAAATATCTTTTGTTAAAAAAATAAGCGGTCACTCATTCAAGGATTGCTTATCTAGCCTTACACTAGTTTTGAAAAAGTGCATTGACACTTACCTTGTTTTAAATTTTGAAAAATGTCATTTTATGGTCGAACAAGGTATAGTGCTAGGTCATGTTGTATCTGCCAATGGTATAGAGGTCGATAAGGCGAAAATTGATGTCATGCAATCTTTACCTTATCCTACTTGTGTTCGGGATGTGCACTCGTTTCTTGGTCATGCAGGTTTTTACAGGAGGTACATCAAAGACTTTGCCAAGATAGCTACACCTTTGTGTAAGCTACTACAAAAGGATGTCCCATTTGAGATGACTGACGAAGGCAAGAGCGCTTTTGATACACTGAAGAAGTCATTGACTTCTACCCCTATTATCCAACCACCCGACTGGAACAAGCCTTTCAAGATCATGTGCGATGCAAGTGATTATGCGGTTGGTGCTGTCTTGGGACAAAAAGAGGGCAATGCTTCACATGCCATCTACTACGCATCCAAAACCTTGAATGACGCCCAACGCAACTACTCTACTACTGAGAAGGAGCTATTAGCAGTTGTTTTTGCTCTTGAAAAATTTAGGTCTTATTTACTTGGTACTAAGGTGATTGTTTATTCTGATCATGCAGCTCTTCGCTACCTGATGACGAAGAAGGAGGCAAAACCAAGGTTAATAAGATGGATTTTGCTCTTGAGTGAATTCGACATCCAAATCAAAGATAAGAAGGGCAACGAGAACAAAGTAGCGGACCACTTAAGCCGCCTACCACATTTGGACGATGAGCTGTGTTTGAAGGAGGAGTTTCCGGATGAGCACCTTTTCGCCATACACGACAATTTACCATGGTACGCTCATCTTGTGAATTTTTTAGCTTCTAATGTGCTACCACATGAACTCTCTAGGGCCCAACGAGCCAAGATCAGAAGTGATGCCAAGTACTACGTCTGGGATGACCCTTACTTATGGAAGAACTGTGCGGACCAAATCATTCGACGATGCATACCCGAGACAGAGGTAAATGCCATTCTTACATTCTGCCACTCATATGCGTGTGGTGGACATTTTGGAGCAAAGAGGACGTCGAGAAAGGTACTGGAATGTGGATTCTTTTTGCCCACACTATTTCGTGACTCATATCTTTTCTGCAAGAACTGTGCACAATGTCAACTGACAGGTAATCTCTCCCAAAGAAAGGAGATGCCCCAACAACCCATTCTCATTTCTGAAATTTTTGATGTGTGGGGCATCGACTTTATGGGACCTTTTCCTATGTATTTTGGTCATATCTATATACTGCTTGCTGTTGATTATGTATCGAAATGGGTGGAAGCTATAACTACCCGGACTGACGATTCCAAGGTTGTTGCAGATTTTATCAAGCATAACCTTTTCTCTAGATTTGGAATCCCACGAGCCATCATCAGTGATCGCGGGACACACTTCTGCAATCGGACAGTGGAAAGTCTATTCAAGAAATACCACGTCACTCACAAGGTCTCCACTGCCTATCATCCGCAAACAAATGGCCAAGCCGAGGTCTCCAACCGCGAAATCAAGGCCATATTGGAGAAAACTGTCAACCCAACACGGAAAGATTGGAGCTTGAGACTTGATGATGCACTATGGGCCTACAGGACCGCATATAAGACCCCGATAGGTATGTCCCCTTATAGACTGATTTTTGGTAAACCGTGTCATCTTCCTGTAGAGTTGGAGCACAAAGCGTACTGGGCAATGAAGAACTTCAACATGAACTATGATGAAAGTGGAGTGCATAGGAAGCTGCAATTGCAAGAGCTCGAGGAGATTCGAAATGAGGCATATGAAAATGCCAGATGTTACAAGGAGAAGACAAAGGATTTTCACGACAAGATGATCTCTAGGAGGCATTTTGAAGTTGGTCAGAAAGTTCTCCTTTACCATTCCCGCCTTTGTCTATTTCCAGGTAAGCTTCGTTCCAGGTGGCATGGTCCTTATGTAGTTACTAATGTGTCTTCCTATGGTGCAGTTGAGATTCAGAGTTTGGACACCACGAAGACATTCACCGTGAATGGTCACCGATTGAAGCACTACTACGAAGGTGTCCAAGATGAAGACGGCGGACGAGTTGACATCAAGGTGTCTCTAGAAGACCCACCTACCTTCGACTGAGGAAGGGGATAGCGTCGGGCCACCGACGTTAAACAGAGGCGCTGCTTGGGAGGCAACCCAAGGAGAGTTAGTTTCCCTTTTACCCTTTTATTTTACTGCTTTATTAGTTAGACTTTTCTTTTCTCTTGTCTTTTGCGTTACATTGGGGACAATGTAAGATTTAAGTATGGGGGAGGGATTAGTAGTGTGTTATTGTTTTTCTTATTGCAAAAATACAAAAAAAATCGAAAAATTTAAAATTTTGAGCTCATAGTTAGTAATGAACACATGCTTAGAATCACTAGCCCATGATGAAACCTAAATAATGGCATGCATGTTTTTGAACATAGGTGAATTGTTAACCTTGGAACACTTTGAACTCTAATGCAAAGTGTACTTTAACGTAGTAAGTTGAATATTTTGAGCACATTATTGTCATGACTTGTGAAGTGTGCATAACTTAGTGAAGATTGTGTGAACTTTGTGATAGTCTTAAGAAGTCTCTAATACATGCTAGAACTTAACTACATGCTCTTTGAGGCGTATGTCTAGACTACTTGCAAACATGAAAATGATATAGGCGATCTTTGATGCGTTTGAGCCTTTCAAGCCTACCATGTAAACAAAATCATTCTCTAGTACCTATTTTGAGCCTTAAATGTAAAAGAATGGTAGTATGCTAAGCATACTAAAGACCCCCATTCAACATTTCTTGACTAGCTTATCATCCTACCCTTTAAGCCTAAATGTGATTTTAATCCATACCTTTTAAGGGAGTATGATGTATTTCATTCAAATGCACTTGGGAATCATTGAAGTATATTTGTGAGCTTAATTGTCAAAAGAATGGAATGCATGAAAGAAAAAGGGATGCCTTGAAAAAAATAGATAAAAATATGACTCCAAGGGGAGCCAAGGCACAAAAGAAGAAAAGTGTTGAAATAAACCTTGTGAAAAAAGAACGAAGTTGAAAAATTCATACAAGAAGAGAAGCTTTTAGTGTGCATTTCATCATACTCTCTTGTTTGAATATCCTTACCCTTTCTTTCATAAGCCAATACCTAGGCCAAGCTACAAGCTAATAAAGACCTACTTGATTTGTGTTTGCAAAGTAGCTAAGATAGTGGAGAAGAGTGTGCAAGTGAGCTTATACTTGTGTTAGTGTATGATTTGAACTATCATTGCTTTGCATATTTTGAATCTATAATTTGTACACAACACTTGTTTATGACCACACACACACGTTCACTACTTCGTTGGGTACGAAATGTTTAGGGATTGAACTTGTTCCACTGTTAACTTTTCACCGCCGTTCATTATTATGCATGTTAAAATTGTTGAGGCATTAAAGTGAGGACAAGTTGCTTTGTTATGAACCTATGAGCCAACCAAAAATATTATAGTTTTATTTGTTTACTCGAGGTCGAGTAAAGAGTAAGTATGGGGGAGTTTGATGTGACTAGAAATAGACACATCTTGAGTGCTTAATTTTCTACGATTTGGTAGGTTTTGATGGATAAATTGATACGTATGCTACCTAATCGTTATTTGTGTAATTGTAGGTACAATCGAAGAAAACGAGCTAAAAACGATGTGTAAAGACCAAGGAGAGACATGGACATGACAAGGACTCAAAGTTGATCAAGAAAAGGGCAAAAACGTAATTTTGGAAGTGGCAATCGATCGCCCAGAAGTGGCAATCGATCGCCTATGGACAGAAACATTTTCAACAAATTTGAAGAGTCAGCGATCGATCGCGAAGGAGTGGCGATCGATCGCCAAAGTCTACTGGAGCTCGGCGATCGATCGCCACTTTATAGCGATCGATCGCCTCAATGAATTTTCTGAAAAAAATAATGCAGCGATCGATCGCCACATTCAAGGCGATCGATCGCCGAAGAGTCCGAAAATAAGGAAATTAGGTCTTTTACCATGTTTAGAAGATTGTAACCTATTTTATCAATTACCAACCCCCATAACTCGAGGGATTCAGTCATTAGCAGCAAGTTTTTCATAGTTTTTGATACTTTAGAATATTTTGGAGATTTTAGGTTATTTTGTTTTCAAGTTTTCTTCAAGAACAACGAAGAACGGAACCAGAATCGACAAGCCGGAATCGTGGTTTATAATAGTAATTTCTTTTCCTGTATTTATTTAATGTTTTCCATTGAATTTTTATTGTTTTTAGATTTCATTATGCTAGGCTAAAATTCTTCGATTCTTGGTTGAAGGGATACCTGCTTTTGGAATTGAACCTTTTATGAAAATTTGGTTTGATTGTTGGATTATATTTCGATTTCAATTCGTTTCTTAAATTTCGAATTCCATGATTGTTGTGTTTGTGTATTAGTCCGATCACCTAATATTCAATTGCATAATCGATAGTTTGTTAAGAAACAACTAAGATCAATAATTAACCGGCTGTAGGTGTTGTTGAATTCTTAGGAGAAACGGTTGAGTAATCAATTTTAACGGCTGTAGTTTTCATTGATTAGATTTATCGAACTCAATAGTTTTGAAAACTCATTGATTTAATCATTAACGGCTGTAGTGGTGATTAGAGATTTGATAAGGGTTGAATTGAATGCTGTTTTCTCTTTGACTACGAATAAGATGAGTAGGAATTGAATTTCCAATCGATAGATAATTGAAAGAATTCGAATGTTTTGATTTGATGATTAAAAGATAATTTTCCAAAAGTACGGTTACCTGGAAACCAAGAATCGCTTCGCTCTCATAAGTTTAAAGCATCTTAGTAATCTCGCTAATTAGTTTAATTTTAGAATTTGTTTAGTAGTAATCATTTCTCCTATAACCCCCTCGTTACTATTCACTTTTGGCACAAAATAAATTTACCTTCCCTGTGAGATCGATCCCTACTTCCACTACTACATATTTTTGTCATTAACTGAAGAAGGGTTAATTTGGGCGTACACGATAAACGCTACCAGCGATCTTCAATGAAAAACAAGGCCGTGGGAAAGTTTCTGGATCGCTTGGGGTGAACAGGCCATCGCTTGGGTCGATCGTTCTTGAAAAAAATTGCCGTAGGAAAGTTTCTGGATCGCCTGGGGCGACCATGCCATCTCCTGGGGCGATCTGGATTGCCAGCGCACGCACCGTGCCATCACTTCAGTCGATGGAGTGCGACGTGTCACGATGGCCCGGATCGCCTGAAACTATCTGCCAGATTTCAACACTCTCAAACTTTGCACTTTTCGACCATCTTAAGCTCGTTTCTGGAAAACGTGGTAAACATGAAAGTTGCAGCCCATCCTCTTGGCTATGTGTGGACAAATATTCATTGCATTTCATTAAGATATGAAAAGTTATGCCCAAAATACTACAGCCGCTCAAACCTTACTACAATCTGCACTTGCTATGACTTCCATGCCATTTTGCTCCATGATGCAATCCGAATTGGACTGAGATGCTTGAAATATGAAATCTATAATTTTGAGTTGGCTTTACAATCTATTTGGATTCATTTCATTCGGATTATCGAGCCAAGAGATATACTCAAAACATTGCACTGCGCTCCAAGTGGCTTCCATACAAATTTACCCATCAACAGACCATTGGTTCGTGGGTCTTCATCCCAACATTGCATGTTGAACACTAATTTTGGTCGTTCATAGATGTCTTTCCTCTCGTTAGCTTCCTTGATAAAATCCACGTTGTCCTATGAACTCGCAAATGACATTGTGTAACTTGGGTCCTCTTTCATTGGTCTTGTCATCCAATCTGTCTATATAACCCTGTACACTAAGTAGACATATTATTATAACAAATGCAAGTTTTGTTGATCATCAAAACCCATAAGTAATTTGGAGATTAATTAAGCATTAAACTCACTGATGCGTTTAAGGCTCAACAATCTCCACCTTTTTGATGATCACAAAACTTGATAAACTTGTAATGAAATATGAATAAACAAGACTCCCCCTTAACAAATGCATAGCACATACAAGTTTTACCAAATAAAGCATAATACAAAAACTCTCACCCTCAAAACATGCATGTATTAAGCTTCAAGTTTATCACAAAATTCTACCTCTTTTTGTGATAATCAAAAAGCACAATGTTCAAATAAACAAATCAAGAGGGCATGACACGAATATATGTTGACACACAGCCATAGTCTAAACATAAGCATATGTTCCGCATCAAGCATGTAATAGCCATAACAAGCATAAGATTAAATCATTGAGAGGAAGACAAAATGTGTTTAAGACAATTAACAACATGTCAATGTATTCTTAAATATGCAAGGTGTGCATATGTTCCATCAAGAATTCATGCATTCATGCTCAATAAACATTAAATTGCTCAATGCATCAGCATATACAATTGACAAGTTAATAAGGCGCATGCGATGAGAGCAAAATCAATTAGGCAATAGAAACGTTATATGGAATTCTTAAGCCATATTTTTATGATCCAAGATTGAGCATCTAAACAATTGAAGCATGTTTAATCACCTTGAATTAAAATGCACATTGTATATTCAAAGTGAACGAACTCAAGGCAAATAATAGATTTATCATCATGCAAAGAATTTTAAGTTGGTTTATAGTAGGCAAATTTTAAGCATGCAACATAAAGTAATCAGAATTTAAGTATATAACTTATGCAAATAATCTCATGCTCAATCAATTACAAGTTACACTTAAGCATAGCGGCATGTAATCAATTTAATTGAAAGTGAATGGACTAAACTAAGTTCTACATATCACATGCTTTACATAATTAAAGATCTTAACGGATTGAAACATGATAAATATAAAAAGACCATATAATTAAATTACGTTACCTATGTTAATGCTTTCTAAACAAGTTGGCAACTCATAGCTTTGACACCAAACTCAACAGGCTTAAGATCAAATATAACAATTAGAGCTCATGTTGAGACAATCAAAACATGTTTAGGACAAGAGGAAAACATTAAACACATTAAACATGCTTTGATTAAATTGCTTCATGGATTTAAGCATAAAACGATTCTGTACCATGAAGAAACTTTTTAACGCTCATGGCAAAGTCTCATACAATTGATAACATGCCATCACAAGACTAGGCCAACAAATTATCATATTCAAGAAGAATATCTCAATTCATCAAAGTATATCTAAATTAAGGCACATATGATGAAATCAAGATTTTTACCATAATGAGTTTAGCATATAAAACATGCATTTAAACAAATTTAAATATGCAATCATGTAAACACAAATCCATAATTATAAGAAGATAATTCAAGCATAAACTTGTGCAATAACAAAAATGAGCATGTAATCAAATCATATAATGTTTAAGTATTCAACAAAAACCCAATTCCCAAAACTCAAGCATATTAATCCATATGTATGATTATACAACTTCTTACTCATTTAAGGATCATATATGCATATGCTAAGGGGAAATGCAATGGACTACAAATGAATATTGAGCTACACAATTTGTTGGTCACAATTAATCTGTGCTAGTGAAATTTTACTATTGTTCTTTTAAACGCACAAAGAAAATATAATTAGCTCCCCCTAAATATGATATCATAATAATGTACTCAAATCTCAATTTCCCAAAGACCACCTTCAAAGTAATTGAATTTCACCACATAATCATGACATACAATTCAAGGAACATTAACCAAGCAAAAGAGCTAATTATGCTACTATGATGTTTAAAATAAATTTACCTTGGATGACAAGAGTAAGTTCTTGTCATCGGTCCTATACCTCGCGCTTCATCTATTGTTGTGCATTTGATAGTTTCCATTGAGGTGGTAGTTCCTTCATCCTCGATCACTTTGTAGTTCCTACTCAACAAGCTTACAATAGGAGGATCTTTGATACCCATTTTATTTTTGGGTCCTTGCGGGTTAACTTTCATTGATGCCTTTGGAATCCATTTCCACCTCTTATTTGGTTGATATTAATTTTTAACAAATCTACATTTGTTTCTTATATGTCCAACCTTACAACAATAAGTGCAAGTCGTGGAATTATGCTTAGCTTTAGCCAACAAGCTTGAAAATATTTTTGATTTGCTTGAAAAGCCTAATCCGACTCTATCGAAGCTATATTGTTGAAAGCCAAGCAATTCTTACAACTTTAAACTACTATCACTAAACTTGGCAAAGGATGTCTTTAAATCATGTACTTGATTTTTAAAATGATATTTTCTTCATCCTTCTTAGCCAAGTCTAGTTTGAGCAATTTGTTGCTCTTCTTACTTCTACCAAGACAATCAATAAGTTCATTATATGAATCAAGTAATTCATCATAAGAGGGTAACTCATCATCGTCATCTTCTTCTTCATTGCCAAGAGCCATTAGACAAATATTAGCTACATCTTCATCATCGGACTCACTATCACTCCATATAGCCATTAGAGTCTTCTTCTTCCCCTTGTCCACATTCTTCTTCATAGGACATTCATTAGCATAATGGCCTTTATATTGACAATTGAAACATGTTACCTCTTGTTTGGGATCATAGTCGGTGGCACCGGAGGTCTTTGGCTTGTTGTATTTATTAAAGAACTTCTTGAACCTTCTTGTGAACAATGCCATTTCCTCATCATCTTCGTCACCGGATTGTGCTTTCTTTCCGACCAAGGCAATCCCATTTCCTTTCGGTTTATCTTCCTACTTCTTTATTTCCTTCTGGGTTGACACTTCAAGCTCATGAGTCACCAAGGTTCCATGGAGTTCATCAAGATCACATGATTCACTATCTCTTTTGTTGGACTCAATGATTGTCGTCCTCTTGGCATCCCATTCCTTAGGCAAAGCTCTTAGTGTTCTTCTCCATGTTTGCTTGCAAGGATATTTTTCACCAAGTTGCGCAAGCTCATTGATGGTTTGAGTGAGCCTTCTAAACATTGAATCAACATTTTCTCCGGACTCCATCTCAAAGGTTTCGCACTTGAGTTGTAAGAGATCGATATTTGTCTCTTTCACTTGGTTTGTGCCCTCATGACAAATTTGTAGTTTGTCCCAAATTTCCTTTGCGGTTGTATTCCTTAATATCTAAAGCATAATGCAAAATATTAATTGCTTTATCATTTTGAGAGATTAAGATCATATCCGCTTTTGTAAAAAAAGTCCATTTCTTTGGGAACATTCTTTCCTTCAACTTTCTTTAAAGGAATACGTGGACCTTTCACAATTATCTTCCACAGGTCATAATCTACTGATTGAATATATAGAGAAATTATATTCTTCCAATATCCAAAGTTATCTCCCGTGAAGAGCGGAGATCGATTCGTCGATTGACCTTGAGCAAACTCACTTGCTAGATTAGCCATAAAAATTTGGTTTAAAAACAAAAACCTAGTGGCTCTGATACCACTTGTTGGATCCGAAGAGTGTGGGTGAATGAGGTTCATTGGCTACTTTAGCGATGTAAAGTGCTTTTGCAAAAGTCGAGTTTGCGCTGCGGAAGATTTGATGTCAATCAAACAATGAACGTAAATGCGTAATGTAAATAAAGCAATAAAGAACACAAGTATTTGTTATAGAAGTTCAGCGATGAATCGCCTACGTCTCCTCTTCCCGGTAGAAAAATTCCAACCGAGGTTCCACTAGAACAACTTTGATCTTGGCCGTGAGGGCTCCAAGTTAGCCACAAACTAACTCTTCCCGAGTCACACACTCTTCACGAGTCTTCTTGGTCTTAAGGGCTCCAAGGATAGCCACAAACAAACTCTTCCCACACTATTCACGGGTCTTCTTGGCCTTAAGGGCTCCAAGGATAGACACACACATGCACCAACTTCACTTGTTGATGCCTTATACAATTTCCAACTTGCGTCGGTGTTGGAGGACCTTACAACGATTCAAATAACACCTTCACGATGTAACCAAATGAAGAACAAAAGCTCTCACACAAGAAATGAATTACAAACTCTCAATACAACACAAATGTATGAAGTTTGCAATGCTAGATTGAATTTAATTGAACAAATCTTTCTTGTATTGTATCATCTTGAATCAATCATCCATATTTATAGTGTATGAGACTCTCAAACGTCATACTAGCCGCTAGCAACATTTAAGGTACAAATCGCTCCTGCATCGCTTGAAACTATTTTGGATCGCCTCGGCTTAACGGTCAAAATATTTGAAAAATCACACAGATCGCCTCAGGCAATCACCCCATCGCCTGGGGCGATCCTCAATGAAAAACGAGGCCGTGGGAAAGTTTTTGGATCGCCTGGTGAGACCATGCCATCGCCTGGGGCGATCTGGATCGCCAGCGCGCGCACCGTGCCATTGCTTTAGTCGATGGTGCGCGGCGTGGCACGGATCGCCTGAGACTATGGCCCGGATTGCCTGAAATTATCTGCCAGATTTCAACACTCTCAAACTTTGCACTTTTCGACCATCTTAATCTCGTTTCTGGGAAACGTGGTAAACATGAAAGTTGTAGCCCTTCCTCTTGGCTAGTTGTGGATAAATATTCATTGCATTTCATTAAGGTATGAAGAATTTATGCCCAAAATTCTACAGCCACTCAAACCTTGCTAAAATCTGCACTTGCTATGACTTCCATGCCATTTTGCTCCATGATGCAATCCGAACTGGACTGATATGCTTGAAATATGAAATCTATAATTTTGAGTTGGATTTCCAACCTATTTGGATTCATGTCATTCGGATCATCGAGCCAAGAGATATAATCAAAACATTGCACTGCGCTCCAAGTAGCTTCCATACAAATTTGCCCATCAACGTACCATTGGTTCATGGGTCTTCATCCCAACATTGTTTCAACATCATTCCACACTTGTTGAACACTAATTTTGGTCGTTCATAGATGTCTTTCCTCTCGTTAGCTTCCTTAATAAATCCACGTTGTCCTATGAACTCGCAAATGACGTTGTGTAACTTGGGACCTCTTTCATTGGTCTTGTCATCCAATTTGTCTATATAACCCTGTACACTAAGTAGATACATTAGTATAACAAATGCAAGTTTTGTTTATCATCAAAACCCATAAATAGTTTGGAGAATAATTAAGCATTAAACTCACCGATTCGTTTAAGGCTCAACACCAAGATCTTGGGATTTCCAGCCAACAAGGTTGAGTTACCACTATGAAAATTTATTTTTATAGATTTTAATCTCATTCCTATTGATAATCCACACACTTGATATCTATTCAATGCTTTTATCAGCGGTTCTGCCAATTATCCTTTGATTTCACATAATCAATTGCGATATTAGATATAAATTGTCGTAGAGTATTATGTTTAGGACGAATATGTCGAGACTTATCATTATTCATATGGTTTTGTGCTCTAGCAATTTTCAATTGATTCTCTCAATGAATCATAATTACTTACTCTAATTTGTCCAATATGGAATATCTACAAAGTAATTACGAAGCCAATGTGCTTTTTTCTGCAGCTTTGTCTACAAATATAAACCACGATCCCATAATGTATCGATTGTTGCATGATATGTTAGCCACACCAATGATATTCACATAACCATTTGTGGATTTCGAATCTTTCGATCGTTTATCCAATTTGCATCATTATATCCTTTACTACAATAGAATACCCTAAGTTTCGATTTCTAAGCGTTGCAAACTTACAAATCAAATTCAAGATTTAGCTTCTTGTAAACTTGGAATTAAGTGTTATTTCTTACAAAATTCGAAATTATTATAAATTCTCAAATTAAATTCACCATTCAATTTTTAAGCGCGACGATTTTAGAAAATCCAAGTTCAAGATTTTCATTTCTTGCAAACTCGCAAAGCTTTAAAAATTTGGAAATATAATAATTATGAGAATTAGTCTTTCGGATATATTGGAAACTTTTATTCCAAATATGACATTTGCTGCATCAATACTCATCATGTCAAAATGTTTCATTAACATTTTATTTGTCATTTTGATGATCTCTATATTTCTTCTCATAATGAGCATATCATCAATGTACAAGCATACCATTTCATAGACTTCAGTTTGTGTTACATTTCTCATATTCGTTAACTTTAAATCTTTTTGACAAATAGTTTGTCAAAATTTTCATTTTGACGCTTGTTATGACTTATTTTAGTCAGGCACCCCCACACTTTTAAATATTTGTAGGAAGACCTACATCCTTTCCATAGTCCACAATGATTTTCGTCTTTGCCTAAATGTGACACTCAGAATAATGCTGCCCAATAAGATTGCTCCCATCACAATTTAAGGGCAACTCGAACTTATAAAGATTCCATTGTTGTCCACTTTCATGTTTCAAATTCTAAGCCTTATTACCTTAGAAATCAAAAGTCAAGAATTTAAGTCTTGCAAAATTTTGATTTAAGCGCACTTGCTTACAAAATTAGGAACTTGAAAAAATTCTCATATTTGATTCACAATTTCATTTTAAGCATACAAACTTAGAAGAGTTGAAATCAAGATTTAATTATCTTGCAAATTCAAACCTTAAACGTAAAATGCTTAGAAAATTCTAATAGAATCAAAGAGAGAAAACAACATCATTCATAACAACAAAGTTTCTTCTTAAGATATTGTCTTGGGATGCTTCAAAATCCGCAAGGAATGTCGTTGCTTTGACGGGTATTCATAGATGACAAAAACTAATAGTTGAGGCAAGTGTATATCACTTTGTCCTTAAGAAGAATTTGACCCGCACATGGTGCTTACGTGATAATGACAGTCTTCTCCCAAGATACGACTCCTTACTTGTGATAATAACACTATAAATCACAAGCCTCACAACCGTAAAAAATGTAAAATCTCTTACACAAAAGAAGAATAAACAAGCTACAGAAAAGTTGCAAGAATACTTTGATCTTGTTTTGGTTCTCAAAATGATGTGTTGTAATTTTGAAATCTGAAGTTTTTTGCTACATATTGGATGTTGTATATACAGTTTACTATCTATTTTCATCAAAGGACAACATTTGGAGACAACCATTCATGAAAAAATCGAGTTTGCACATGAGGAGACACATCTCTTCAGGAAATCTGCCTGAGGAGATCTATCTTCTCAAAACATGAGATCTATCTCCTAAATTCCAACACTTTTTCTGCCTTAGGAGATAGATCTCCTCAAAACATGAGATAGATCTCCTTGGGTAGAAAACTCCAAGTTCGTTTCTTTTCTTGTCTAGGTTTTTCCATGCTTAATTTTAATTAATTAAGCCATTTTTCCAACAATCGAAATCAAATGGAACGAGTATTATCCTAGTTAATCACTTAACATAATTAATGCTAGGGAAAATAAGTTTTGGTTCTTAGGCGATGGTTTATGTCGCGGATATATATAGCGATGTTTTATGCCGCTGACTCTATAGCGAGGGATTTTTGCTGCGTTTGAATATGATGCCAGAAGACAAACCCAACAATACAAAGTGTACCTAATAAGCATAGAGTATGCAAACCAAGTGTTCAATTATTTCTAATTTTCTTGTAAAAACTATGAGGCCTCCAAGTATGCAACAACCTATGATGCATGGACACTCCTAACAATCACTCTGTGTAGAGTCAGACACTTATCTTTACTTGAATGTATTTGTTGAACATTATGCTACTTGCAGTAATATTTGGTGTTAGTAAATGTGAACTATGATGATTTCAGTGACATTCATTTATTTATACGTTTCTTGTATTTGGTAATTGTAACACCCCTAAAATCTCAAGTAGAAAATTAAAATAATAATTAAAATAATAAATTGAAGTAAAACTAATAATTCCGATTTAAAATTTTATATATAAATGCCACTAGTATGATTTTTTAATATATGCATAGCACCTAAACTCTATAATTCAAATTTGTTGAATAAATGATTGAATAAATAATATATATATATATATATATATATATATATATATAACTTGTAATAGTACAATTATATCAAAATTACTTGAAAATATCCGAGCATTACCGACTCATAAGAGGTAATGCAGTAAGGGTAAAATTACATGAAAATATCCTTATATTCTTAAATATGAACATTTGATTTTGGACAAAACATTATCCATTAAAAACTTTTACTCACAAAGAAAATGTATAGACATATAACTTTTATTAATATATTTTATATATAAATATACATATATCAATAAAATAGGTACAAGCATAATAAATAAATACAACATATGTGTTAAAATACTAAAACTATTAGTTAAATTTTTAGTATTACTTCAATATATTTGCAAAATAGGCATAATTAGATAAATATATCTAAATTCATAATATGTTGTTAAAACAAATGTAAATGGTAGAAATAATAATAATAAAAAGAATAAATATATTAAAATAATAAATATAGTATTAAAATATTATTTTAATTATTAATATTTAAACTTTCGCACATGTCATATCTTGGTCAAGATAAATGTCACTCTAAATGAGACTTGTCCAATTTGCCTATAAATATCCTCATTCTATTAGATTTATCGCAAAATTGCAGGTAGAAGTGTTGATAAAATTAGGAGAAAAGTTAGTGTAGGAAAAATGTAGAAAATGAGAAAATCATGTGCAAATACCGAAGTTTGTCCAAAAGTCCCGAAACCTTTACACAACACTCCTTATACAACCAGAAAATATTCTTAGAGGGAGGTGTTTTAAAATCAAAAGTCAAACTTTTCGGAAATATTCAAAAACATGAATAACTCTGAAGCTGCCCAAGCCCATCAAACCCATTTCGAGGTATCATTTTCAAGCTTCAATATTGTTTGTTTTTAAACATGTTCGGAAAATATGATCTGAACAAAAGTTATTCAAACTATGATATAGTTTACACTCCAGCCCGTCGATTGCCGTAAAAGTTGTCGTGTGAACTATTCCCGTCGATCAAATTATACTTACAAATCATTTCGTAAACTCAAAATATAGGCAAAATCGCTTGAGAATTTCAAAATGGTTTCTGAACAAAGGTTGTAGAACTCACTGAGACGAACACACTGTAAAAAATCCAGCCACACATGACGTCTGGGGCTCGGCCACGCGCCGATACGCCGACGCATGATGTACACGAGCCTCCTCAATTCCCGTTTTTCCGACTTCCGAAGTTTCTGCACTTATTTTAGGCATTTCTAGAAAGTTGCGTGATTTTTTGACTTATTTAAGTAATAATGAATTTTTAAAAGTCTTAATCAGAATAACCCGGATAAGTTTCTTTCAAAATGATTCTCAGGAATATTCAACCACATATTTGGGTCACTAATCGCTATAAATTATTTATGTAATGTTCGTGGGAATGTAATTGGCACTTGGGTTCAAAATCAGGTCAAAATCCAGTAAAATATCAAGGTGATGTGAGGTTTACTACCAGTTTCTTGTTATATAGTCATTTGGGCACTTGGCCAGGAATTTATAGTAAATTGTTATATCTTATCTCACCGTTCATATAAATTCCATCACATTGTATATTATCTCGTCCACAGTCATCTTGGCCTGCATATATAATATCTTGAATGTTATCGATTACTGATCGATTCTTTTGATGAATGATTCATCTGAATGAATGATGACTGGCTGCGAGCTCTGAAAAACAGACATTAATCTGGATATTGAGTCCACTGGACAACGCGGCTTTCTCCTAGAAAGTAAGTTCAATGACAACAAATGCAGTCTGAGTACATGGTTCATCTGACCAATGTGCACCGATATTTTACGGTCTAGTGAATGGTTCGCTTGGCTCGTAAATGAACTATTATACAACTATATGAATATATGGGGAAAATGTTACACCGAACTGTCTGGTGGGAGCCGTCTCTTTAACCCCCGATATTCACTCTGAAATTCTAAAACGTCATTGTTCTATTTTTGGCAATTTACTTGATTGCAATGTTTTATATTTTTTTACATAGCATATCATATTGACATACTGCATTGTTTGATAATTACATTATATGAAAGCCATGTTATTTTCTCAGTAAGTCCACAAAGACTTAACATCTATTTTCCTTGTTATTTCTGGAAATATTACTGCACCTTCATCATCATTTTTACTATCGGATCGGATCGGTTCCTTTGGTCCGGGCCAAATGGTTTTGGTTCCGAATTGGAGCCGAAACTGGTACAATTTTTTTAGGATTATCTATTTTAATTTTGGAAAAAAAAAGTGGGAAAAGATTTTTTTTAACTTTTGAATTATCGGTTCCGGGTTGAAATTCCTCCTAGGGATGTACCGAACCGGTTGGAACCGATATGGTAACTCCCCTACGGCATGGGCAGCTTTGTTCTTACCAAGAAGAGGCAATTCTTTCACATGTGTCCAGTATCATTAGCTATGTTACACAAACTACAACTAAACTGCAAGTACATGCCTGATTTGCGAATAAAAAAGATACACATTGAGCCAAATAAAAAATATATGCTTCAGGATAATAACATACAGATTTAATTGCAAAGTCGTGTAATTTGGCCTATTTGGATTTTTTGTGTTATCAAAGCCTGGCCTTGGTATAATAGATCAATCATTTTTTAACTTCTAGTCTTTTTCGCTGCTGTGTTAACATGTGGCGTTTCGCTAACATATCAATAATATTCAATACTATGTGGTGTCTTGTATTGTCACATTGATTGATGATACTTAGATCCTCATGAATTTTGGGCAGATAGCATAGCTTAACATTCTTGAAATTTGAAACCTAGATCCAATGTCTTTAATTTATAATTTCTGATATGTCAAAAATCCTAATATTATCAGGTTTGAAGATCAACTTCTACTAAAGCACCTTGATTGGTATTAACGTGGATAGTGATGATCTACTCGAGATGAGTATTATTGAATTGCAAATTGGGTTCAACGTCTTTTAGTATTTGGGTCTGCCAATAGGGGATAATCCAAGGAGAATGGCTATGTGACAACCTATGATCGACACAGTTAAACGTAGACTGGGCCGCTGGGGATCAAGACATGTTTGTTGAGTAAATGGGTATGGAGACTACTTCAAAAAAGGTATGGGAAAGAAAATTAAATCTAGGTATTGGATGGGTTGGATTGAGGAGCCTAGGGGTGTGTGGGTAGTAATATGAGATCACTTTGGTGGAGAGATTTGAATAAAAATATCATTTTGAACATCAATTCTTGGTTTTAGGGTGGTTTGGATCGGAATACTAGATTTTGGGTAGACAAGTTGGCAGACAGGGTTAGCTTGGCGGTGAAATTTTCTAGACTGTTCAATATTGATGTGGATGGGGTTTCGTTAAGTGAGGATGGTTGGTCATGGGTTTGGAATTGGATGAAGGAGCTCTTTGTGTGGGAATAGCAACTTTTCTGTGATATGTTGTAGTTTCTTAATTCTTATTGCATGTTTTCTTCCCAAGATGACGTTTGGCGATGGAACCTGGAGAATAGAGGATTGACCTCAACATTTCAGCATATAAAGTCTTGAAAAATAGATGTGTTTCAAATGTATCAATGTACGACCCAGCTCTTAAGCCAGTTTGGAGCCCGGTGATCCCCCAAGAGAGTCTCAGACTTCGTTTGGAAACTACTCGAAAATCGTGTTCCAACCAAAACCAATCTAACTATAAGTGGTATCAAGTTAGATAATAATTCGGATATGTGTGTGTTATGTGGTAGCGAGGAGGAAGATAGTAAGAATTTGTTATTCTCTTGCCCCTTTGTTAATGCTGTTTGGAAAGATTGTTTTAATTGGTTGAATATAGTGATCGTATCTCATGAAGATCCGGTTTGAACTTCTGGCATCACATGGGCTTTTTGTTGAGGTCAAAAGGAAAAGATGAATGACTTGTTATTTGGGAATGTATTGTTTGGAGTTTATAGCTTGCCCGTAATAAAAAGTTATTCTGTAATGAGGAGCCCTCGACAGCTTACATAATTGAGTTGGTGAAAGTGAGGTCGTGGCAGTGGATCTCGGCAAAGAAACTTGGTATCTTCCCATTCTCGGCAGTAGATTGGATGCGTAAACCCTCAATTTGTTTAGGATTGAGTTAGGTGTTATATTATGATTTTGTTCCTAGTTTTGTATGCTTATTCACTAGTAATTTTGTTTTAACATTGTACTTTGATCTTTTTTGGGTTGAGCACCCCTAATGCTTTTTATTATATTAGAATTAAGAAAGAAAGAAAAAATACTTAGATATGCGGAAGGTAAAAGGTGAGCAACTCTAACTTTAAGTCATATGAAGATTTGAATCCGGGATTAATATCTCCGAACGAGAGTCAGGATAATCAATTCATTTGGAGTCGTAGGGTCCACAAATCAGTTTGTGGATCCCACGATCCCAAATATATTGGAGACATAGGATCTGCCCTCAAGAAATTACCCTAAGCAAAAATCTGGAATTCACTTCTCTCACCCATCCACAATATGAATATTTGGAAGTTTTGTTTTCCTAATATCTTCAAAGCAATGAAAATGGCCTGCTGCTTTGTTTTTAAAATAGACAGCCAGAGATAAGGATTCTCAGAGGCCTTAAAAACACATACATTTGATAATATTACCAAATCTTTATTTTGGTGGACAAAACACAATTTTAATGTATACATGTAGTGGCGGACACATGATTTTTTGTTTAGGGGACACAAATATTCACATAAAAAATGGAGGGCAAAAATTTTAGGAGGTCAAAATATAATTATGGTGCAAACTATATTTTTGGAGAGTGGACTGCTATTTTAAAAAAAAATTAGTGTAATAAAATTTAAATTTATTTTTGCAAGGCAAGGTAACGTCGCCCATGTTTACATGTCTTCCGAACAAGATAAGTATAAAGCTTCAGCTTGGGCACATCCCTCGGTTTACCTGGTGGCGGCGTTGAGGGGCCGGTTCCGTCACCCAAGGATTAGTCAGGCGAAAGCCTGGATACCTTGTAAATAAAAAAAAAGATAAGTATAAAGCTGTTGTTGATCCCCACCGACTTGATGAATCTGAACAAGATATACTTCACTTTCTCGCACAAAGGACAATAATTTCAGCAACCAAGACAGTGGAGTACAGAGTTTTAAAATACAATTTTTTTTATCTGAATTATATATTGGTGGTGTGGGGTAATATGTTTGATGGGCAAAATATTAATTTACTATTTAATTGTGCTCATTGCCCCAATCATTTTTTTAAAAAAATATTAAGGTTAGCTGAGAGATAAGATTACAAAATTGGTCTAGATGTATATAATACTCCACACAATTGGCCAACTAGCCAGTATAATATACAGAGGAGTACAACTGGCAAGATAAATGAATGAAATATCTTTCCTAAACTCTCGGGATTGTACGGTAACTTAAAAGGAAGATAATATTATATACATAAATTAGGTGCAAAGATTAGAGGATGAGGATTTGGTGCAATCCGAGGATTTGGTGCAATAGTTTGAGGATTCTCAGGCTGACTAACATGCCCTTGCAAAATTGACGTCCTATCGGCGATGGCAATTTTGGAATGTGAGCGGAGAAAAAGGTACACAAGCCAAGGGTTTTGTTAAGAAATCTGCCGGTTGATCACGCGAGCTAATTTGAGCATCGCGAATGAGGCTTTTATTTATAAGATCATGCCCAAAATGAAGGTCAATGGATATGTGTTTCATGCGAGAGTGCATGATCGGGTGATTAGAGAGGTGCGTTGCGTTGGCATTGTCACAGAAGATGATCGGTGTCCGTTGTAGAGGTAGTAGAAGTTCACTAAAAAGATTTTGTATCCAACGAATTTCACAAGAGGTGATAGCTAGTGCACAATAGTCGGCCTCTGTGGATGAGTGTGAGACTTGTTTTTGCTTGCGAGAACTCCAAGCCATAGGGTTTGGCCTAAGAAAGATAATGTAGGCTGACGTTGAGGTCATGTCGTGACGATTTCTTGCCCAGTCAGCATCGGAGAAGCCGGTTAAGGTGGCAGTAGGAGCACGACAAAGGAGAAGACCATGATTAATGGTGCCCTTGAGATAGCGAAGTATGAGCTTGACTACACTCCAGTGATCATTTGTAGGATGAGCCAAAAACTGAGCAAGTCGATTAACAGTAAAGGCAATGTCAATACGAGTTTGGGCAAGATACTGTAGTTCACCAATAGCTTGCCGATACTTAGACGCATCACAGGTAGCAACTGAGTGGTCAAAGATAAGAGTTGCCGCAGACATGGGAGTTGTGAGTGGGCGAGCTTCTTCCATTTTGTGGCAAGTCAAAATCCAAGATGTACTTGCGTTGTGAATGGAGAAGACCCACTTTGCCAGAGAGGGCTTCAACAGTGAGAAAATAGGATAAAGCTCTGAGATCCTTAACAGCAAAAGAAGTACTGAGTTTGTTGATGATTGCCACAATATGGGAGTCGTCACTGCCAGTGATAACAATATCGTCAACATAAACGAGGAGATATATCTATGAATAGTCCATGATGATAGAGAAACAGTGAAGCATCGGACTTGGACTTAGTGAATCCAAAGGAGATGAGAGCATCACTAAGTGTACAATACCAAGCTCGGGGGCCTGCTTGAGTCCATATAGAGATTTTATGAGCCGACAAACATGGGAGGGCCGAGAAGCATCAATGAATCCCGGAGGCCGATGCATGTAGACAACTTCATAAAGGCATTGCTAATATCAAGTTGATGAATGGGCCAATTATGCATAAGAGCAATATATAGGACTGGGTGAATAGTGATGGGCTTTACAACGAGACTAAAAGTGTCAAAATAATCAAGACCGCGCCATTGATGGAAGCCCTTAGCAACAAGATGGGTCTTATACTTATCAATGGGGCCATTAGGTTTGCGTGGCGATAACATTTCGAGCGTGGTGCGCAGGAACTAATCCCCAAGTGCCATGACTGAGTAATGCATTAAATTTGTCGGACATAGCCACCCGCCAATTGAGATCTTTCATGGCCGATGAGACACAGGGGGGCTCAAGATCCATCGGAATTTGATGTTTATTAGCAGAGTTAATGATTTTGGGCTTGTAACGCCCTACGGGAGTGGGCTGTGAGGGCAGAGCAGCCTGATCAGCAGGTAGCCGATTGAGCCTAATATTGTCTGGTCTTCATGCAGGGGATGAGGCCCAGAAGTGACTGGATCAGCTGGTGGAGAGCTGAGCTGAGAAGGTATGATGTGAGGCCCAGAGAAGAGACCGCTGGCATGTAGTGGTGGAGAGAAGGCATCGTTGGGCTGGGCCACAGTAGGACACAAATGTAAATGAGTAATACCTAGATCGGATCAGCAAGAAGAGGGCCCAAGGAGTGAGCCTTGTGACGTGTGAGAGTCCATGGTCACTGCCTTGAGAGGAAAATGGTCCTCACTGAAACGGACATGCCAGGAGATAAATAAGTGATTCGTGGATATATCATAGCATTTGTACGCACTTTGCGATGTAGAATGCCCAAAAAATAGACACGGCCAGGATGGAGGATCAAGTTTGTGCTCTGAATAAGGCTTAAGCCACGGAAAGCAGAGACACCTGAAAGTTTTAAATAAGTAGGCGGCTTATGAAATAGGGCCTCGTACGGACTTGAGCCGTTGAGAACCGGTGTGGGAAGCCGGTTAATTAAATACAACGCTGTTTGAAGAGCATGTGTCCAAAAAATTGGAGGTAAAGAGGCATGATGAAGTAAGGCCCTTCCAATGGTGACAAGTTGGCAATGGCGACGTTCGGTCGTGCCATTTTGTTGTGGCGTATGGGGGGCAGTGGTATACCAACAAATTCCATGCGTAGCAAAAAAACATAGAAGGCCCTGAAATTCACCATCGTTGTCGGAGTAAAGGTTCTTACGTTTGCTTCCAAAATGACGTTCCACCAATACATGAAATAGGGGAAAAATTTCAGCCACCTGGGATTTTGAGTGTAATAGATATATCCACACATATTTTGTAAAATGATCAACAAAAAGTAAATAATAACGACAACCATCAGTGGTCGTAAATTTTGTAGGACCCCAAACAACATCATAAACAAAGTGTAAACAACATGTACTAGTAAGTGATGTCTCATGAAATGATAATTGCTTTATTCACATCGCAAGACACAGACGACTTAAAAGTAGAAGAGTCACTTTTGTGAGTAGATAATAAATGTCGATGACTTAAACTAGAGCATAATTTCAATGAAGGATGCCCTAGGCGATAATGCCAAAAATGAACTGAAGTTTGAACACCAAGATTAGCTGAGATGATCGAAGTAGTGTTTAGAATGGGTAGCTGAATAAACACTATCTTAAATTGTATTTTCTTCGGGTTACAGCACTCTATTAAGTACTGTGGTAGAATCTCAATTTAATGCAAGACAATGGACAACTAATAAATAGTGTGGAAGATGTCCACTGGTCTTGTGAATAATTAACTGAAGGAAAAAACAATATGCAGTAAGGTAAAAGACAGAAATGAAATGACACAATGATTGTTTCTGGAAGTTCGAAACACAAATGCTTCTACGTCTTTCCTTCTTCCTTTCCAGGAAGGTTACACTAGAAGACTTTGATTTACACTTTTAAATATACAACCTACTTATTCACCCACGCAGATTGCCTAAACTCCTAGCCACACAGAATCACAACGATTACAATCAATTTCAGAACCACATATGAATAATACAATGATTTTCTCAACACTCTCTCAAAATGAATAAAGCACTGTTTAATGTGAGTGTTCTTGAGCAGCAGATTTGAATACTTAGATCTTCAAGATCACTTTATAAGCTTAGATACTGCTTTGCAAAACTTTAGAATATTTCAGAGAATGTTTGTGAAGATTTTTGTTTTGCTTGTGTAGAAGATTCAACGATTCAGAGAGCTTTCTTCAGTCTGTGTAAGGCCTCGCTACCTTAAGTGCGGATTAAAGGCATAAGGAGAGCTAAACATGCATGAATCAGAGTATAAGGTTCATGATGATGCCTTGAGCTTATAGATTACAGCACCAAAAATAAAATTCCAAAAGAGATTAATTACATTCCCAACAAAATGAATGTTAAGGCTATAGCTTTACACTACTCCTAGAGTAGAGACCATACAAAATAATCATGTCCATCTATACCGATAGCGCTCCTCACAAGCTCACCGCATCAACCCGGTCCTTAGCCCTCCGTGCCCAAAAGCTCCTACAAGAACAACCCCAAAACCATGAGCATATAATAAACCATAACCATATCAACAAGATTATGGTATAAAAATGCATAACCGCAAATACAAATCACTTCCTGTATTATATGCACGTAAAAGCTCCCTTTGGTTGTCCCTGTATCACATTCATAATCAACAGATTATAATACCAATAATGTATGTTATGACATGCATCAATTCCATCAATACCAATAACCAATTTCCAAGTCTTATTATATCAGTGGCATAATACCCCTCGCGTTGACATGAAAGCGGCATTAATACCCCTCGCTTCGACAATACCAGCGGCAATTAATATACATCGCTATAATATGACAGCGGCGTGTTCTTCGCTTATACATATTAGCGGCAAATATTCTCCCATCGCTACGGTATGACAGCGGCAAGTATTCTATCATCGCTTCAACATGAAGGCGTCAAGTATTCTTCATCACTGGAATATAACCTCGACTTACAATCACATGCACCAATGCATCCAATGTATACATGCAACCATAATGCATAATCCCATATGTATATGCAACCATAATGCAAAATCCAAATGTGTATGCAATCATAATGCATAATCCAATTATGAAATATATTTTACAGTCCGATGCCCGTACGTCTCACTACGTACCTTTGTTCCAAAATGTGGGATGTTGTAGGACTTTATCTCTTGGGTTGTGTTGCAACCTGGGAAGGTTCTACACAATCACACAATCCAATATTGGAAGCCAAATAATAGTCCGATACCAAAAATCTCATCAAAAAACTAAAATTTCAACTTTTGTCATCTCGCGATCGATCGTCATCAAGCCCATCGATCGCGAGATCCAGCAGCCTGAATCTTCAAAATCTGTATAAAAAGGTGTAAGATGTGGGGTCCTCGTTACTTAATCCCCATTATGTATTCAATCGCAAGTACATATGTGAGTCAGAATTAAGTAATTCATACACTGTTTAAGAGTTTCTGGTTGTTACAGATGTACAAAACCACAAGTACAAAAAACCTATTACATATACATCACATGTATAAATAACAACCTAAGCCAACACAACTCCTATACAGTGGTTCACCTCGCAGCGGAATAAGACTCACGATTCCCACGTCTATGAAATCCTACAGAAACATTCACACAACGTGAGTATAGATAAACCACTATCTCAGTGCAATATCAAAACACAATATCAATGATAAAGCACAATAAACATCATATCCAATGTGAATGCTCTGTATCATGCATCAACCAATGCACCATGTCGACATGTCTCAACTATCACCCTATTATCACGAGACCAATATGATATGTCTATCTCAGCTCAATATGTCAGTGGAACCACATCACATCTTCATATTAGCAGCACATATCATAGTACCGTACTCATATGTGATAATAGCCAGAGCATATACCCAAACCAGGCGTATACCTCTAATGCTAACGTATATGTAGCATATCCGAGCATATACCCAAACCGGGCGTATACCTCTAATGCTAACGTATATGTAGCATACCCGAGCATATACCCAAACCAGGCGTATACCTCTAATGCTAACGTATATGTAGCATACCCGAGCATATACCCAAACCAGGCGTATACCTCTAATGCTAAAGCATATACCTCATCCATTTCAAACACATGATATCCATGAATGTACATGCATATGATACTACCAATCATATGATACCAACACAACACAATTCATATGATATCTCATAACATCATCACACAATATCTATACCCCGTACGTCAACACGTACCTGTTCTGCGATACAACGATATAAAGTAAGCGTCACTGTCTAACTGCCTCGTTGTCCTGTCCCCTGTGATGATGCTACAACAATGCCAATAATGTATCATGTTATCATAGGCATCAAAATCAAAAGCTACAAAAATATAACATTTTAAGTCTACCGATCGATCGGTCACTCTAGCGATCGATCGGTCCAAACAGACAACCCTATCGATCGGTCGGTCGGAAGCTAGCGATCGATCGCTCTAAAATCTGAATTTCTCAAAAATGCTCCGGCATTTCACCGATCGATCGGTCGCCTTCAGCGATCGATCGGTACATGAACCGCCTTACTTCCCCTGTTTCTACCGATCGATCGGTACGTTCCTAGCGATCGATCGGTCGACAACAGAATTTTCAAACAATGGCAGTTTTTGAGCTTATCTTCATGGTGTACTTCTTTCACCTCAAAGCATACTCTCACAGCATCATAAAACAACTATATAGCATGAACTAAACGTGTTTTCAATAGATTACCACTTAGTTCATTGAATTGACCAACATATGAATTCCATCATTCTTTCACCAACTCACATACTTCAAGTTTACTACTTTAAACACATATATTCATCAACTATGATAACAAAACATGAAATTCTACTTTCCTTACCAAATTATGCACTTCCTTGTTGTTCTTGCAAATCTACCTCCAACCACAATTCCAAGAGAATGAGAGAGAGTGTGTAGAGATTACTAGGTGAGTTATGGTGTGTTGTGTGAGGTAAATCTGATTTTAACTTCATATAACCTCCTCCTCACCTCAAATTCAAATGTACATGACATGCAACTCACATTCTCCCCAAATTCATGTCAAATGTAGGATATATGAAGATTCAACTATGTGATGCACTTCAAGTAGAACATATTAATGTTAAGTCCCTCTATCACATGTTCATGTTCTTAACTCACTCTCTTTGAGTTTTCATATCTACATGAGGTTTCATTCAAACATAACATTAATCGTGCTCGGTTCAACCCGCATCCTAGTCCACATCGTACTGTAATTAATCATAATTACACCATAAACATATTATATATGTATACGTCATAGCGAGGCATGACATTTCTCCCATACTCATTGAATTTCGTCCTCGAAATTGAATCATGTAGGCAACACAATCGTAAACATCAACTTACCAACATGGCCATTTAGGAGCATGGTAATAAAAAGAGTACAATGAACATACGAGAACGAGCTCCGGATATTGACACATCTTATACTTACTCTATCATGCACATCGGCATTTCAACATTGTCCTTATCACATTGACTTGATAAGTACTTAATATTCTGCTCCAGTCAATATCCGAACTGATTTTGTCATACACATACACGACATTTGTATCCCCCGGTACATTCAGATGCATATATCTGGCATAAAACACAGTACATATACCCAGTACTGAAAGTTGTAATATCCCACCGTATGTCAATATCGCACCACAATAGATCACAACAGACAGTCCATATCTCTAACGCATATGTCAAACAAGTTTTACCCTTACTCTTCAGCAAGCCAGCTGAACAATCGACAAGACTGGACCAACTCCTTGCACAAACCAGTGTCTCATCATCCATTGTCATAGTATAACGTAAAGGTTATGCAAGTGTAATACTGTGTAGGTCGCTATACTATACTCCCATTTCTCGAACAAATCATCAGTTCATGACACGAATGTGTCACATCCGTGATCATACACCACCATCGTCCAAAGTATCATCGTTAGGTCACAACTTACCCATTCATTGTATTTGTTTGGTGCACACATGAACTTTACTTACGTCACAAATCCTTTCTCGGAACATCAACGATACATATCACGTCAAACATACAACATAAAATTAACCGCAACTTTGAGGATTTCATCCTCCCTTCACTTTTGTATAGACAAAGGGTCTCCCCTACCAACAATAGGTGAACATAGCTTGCACCAATTGTCAGTATTTCATTAGTAGTTTACACTATTATCTCCATATTTCACCGCTTTAACATTGCAATACCTTGTGTTTGACACTGCGCTTATACAACGTGTCAACCACAATCTTTCCATCTAAAACAGTCTGTCAACTTTGCACCCAACCTCTCTCTCCCAGTCCACAACTAATGGAACTAGTACAGTATAAGGTAGATCGGTTGTTAACAAAAGCGAGCAAACTTCAATCACGCAACAACACAAACAACATAACGACTCAATTGTCCTCACAGTGTAGGCTCACCCAAGAGATCATGGTTGCAATAGTTGATCGGCATACTCACAACACGGTATACCAAATAGATAGTGTCCACCAGAACCTTGTACAACACTCTGGTACATACACAACTCAGCATAACCTTTTCAGGCCTCATTAATCTTTGTGAGTCATTCAGTCCATCACAATGATCACTCTGACATCGGTGACATGAATTGATAGCACAGGGACCCAGAAATGTTCTGCATATCTATTATTACCTTTCTTTGATCACCTATGCCCTCGAGAGTAATATTAAGGATTCCACAAAATCAAGAGATCCAGTACATGATATACACTGCTCGATCCTCAACCAGTCTACACCGGTTAACATATACAACTTACTCGATGACAAAGAAACATATCGAGAATACTGGTAGTCCAAGCTCAATTCACCCTGGATATCTCCATCAACAAGATGGTAAAGATACACCAAATAACAAACGATATCACAATAACTCAACACATGAAAGAGTCACAACATGAATTTTCATGCTTCATTTCGTACCAGAAAAACCCATCATGCATATACCATTTCCAAGTCCGAAACAGCCACATCAAATGCGTTCATAAGACTGTTAAGTGAAGCATATGCAATCCAATTTCCACAGTGATTGATGCACTAAATTCCACACGGTCCAGACAACTTTTCACGCATTCACATTCAATTCTTCACTATTATACGATCTCACCAATACTATGAATACTAGTAATATCATGATAGTTTTGCATATGAGGAAACATCATATGTCCAACCCGCATTAGCAATGACACATGTACTACATAGTACAATTCAACTACATACCTGATAGTGTACGATTACTCCTATCAATCCTTCTTACATCTGGTATGCAATAAATATACAGTCCACAATGCTTGGGACGTAGAACAATATCAAACCTCATATGACCTGAGTACAAGTCATCAGTATATCCTCAAAATGGAGATCACGATTTGCACCCATTAACTCAACGGAGTAACTAGCTCCATCATATTCACGACCATCTCATACGAGTCAAGTACAATACACGTCGGTTGTACTCACAACACTTATGCACATTCCATCAAATGGTTAGATCCTTAGTTGCATCAGATGTGCACATCACTACCAACATGTGGGTCAGTCCAAGATATGATACCATTTCATACACTGTCCTATTCTGCGACTACACAGGCTTTTCCTGACTTCCATCCCATACTGAAGTCCGTATAAGACTACAATCATAGAGAATAAGAAACATCATCTTCTCAACCTCACTTCCATAATCTCTATTCTTTCCGACTTCGCTCTATCCCATGCAATGTCCATATCAACCCACTCCGTGCCAAGACACACTCAGCACTCATATCGTACATCCGACGATGCAGTCCATAGAACCAGATACCATAATATACATTCTGCAACAGACGTACTCCACTTCATCCGCTCATATCAGTCTCAGACATGCATTCATATCCCATTCCGTTCACAAATTTCCATAGAAATATTCATATATCTCTTTCTCTTTCTCATCACACATTCTACCAATGGTCTCAGTACCCATCGTCTTGATATGATCGTCACTATACGATGCTGGCATGTGTCATCTTGTGATACGCAAGCTCCCGTCCATCAATGACATTCCATCCTGATAACAAACAGTACTGCACCCAGATCAAGTACATATCCTCTGTCATCCGGTACGCAGTATATCATTTCTGGCAAATACGATGAGCATCATTTTGCCCATCTCCCAACCTCTGCAAGACAGTCACAAAGAGCACTAGGGACTAACTTGAGCCCAAAAGCACACTTTAGACCTCCATTCCTTCGCCCCCATAAGGTAACAAGAACAAAACGAGAAATAAACGCGCATACTGCCAGTCACATAATACTAGTGACTCGAAAATACAATCGGACGACATTCCAGATTCACAGTCTCACTGTCACTGCTTTTATACCGCTCTATCAGTACTCAGTATCTATGGAATATCATTACCAAACTCTCAAACGGTGTATCTCAGTTCCACCATATAGCATTTCGGCTTTCTCATCATATCATCCACCACAAACATAGAGTTCAGCACAATAACCACACACACACATCTGAGGTCCTAAACCCCTTACACATGTTGTCCAAGGAACAACAATGAAAAGATAACCATCAATACCGTGGTCTCATGACCTAACACTTTCCTCTGAGGAATACAACACATCATAGGACATGAAACTCACTTTCGGTACATGTGCTGTCTGATCACATCGGTACTCAAGTAATCGTTCCACCATAGTACTGTGTACACACACTGAGCTTTCCCAAACCAAGATCAAAGCATCACACTCCAATCACTCCTCAATTGACAGTTTATATGCAGAAGTGACAGTTCACAGTCAGTCCATACATGTGTAAACCACAATGCAAATACAGACTGACTTGCGGCAATTTTACTATTACCCAGGATTGTATACAATCCACCAGATAACAATGACAATTATCCTCACAAACATTTTCACATCATGTGTCATCAGCAACAACTGATCGTCATATTCATGTCTGACAACAACAGAACAAGTAGTAAGTTAACCTCGCCATATGAAGACATTCATACCACCATCAGTTCTCACACGTAGTCTCATTCAGACTAACTTTGCACATGGAGCTGATATCAAAATTCGATTCCCATGCTCCAACCACTCCGCAACTTGTTCCTCCAATTCAGTATTAAAATACATATCGTTCATAACTGAATGATTGGGAAGTCTCCAGAGAAACATCTCATGGCCCCCCTGACAAATGGTAATACAGAATACTGGCATACCAATCACAGGTATTGTTGCTTAAAATCCTTTACCGCAAGCGCACGGTAGTCAAGTTTTAGTATAAAAGATGTCGAACCCACAGAGATTGATTAAATAGTTAAATCTAAGTACTGAATTAAAATAATCTTTGCTTTATTTAGAGAATCGAATAGTTGAGTGTTATGCGAAATAAAAATTAATTAACTAACGATGATCAAATACTGAGTTGAAAAGAAATCAGTTGGAGATGAATCTAGGAGTACGATTTCACTTGTTCATCCACTACACTTATCATTCCTTGATTTCCATTTTATGGATTTCCTAGTTTACTAGCCGAGAATTCTTATTTGTTTCTACTCCCTCTCCCGAGTGTTAAGCAGAAGTAATTATCTAACATCAATCTTGATATCCCTATCTAAGATTAATTATCAAACAATTGTAAAAGCGCAGTAATTCCTATGACGACTTCTATGGAGTTATAGGCCTTCCGAACAATATAACTACCACGATACGAATTCCTTCTTTCCTATTCACAACACCCTCTCCCGAGTGATAGATCACGAATATGGAATCATTCAATCCATGGCCAGTAGATTAAAAGCATTAGGAACATGAAAACATAAATAAACCATACGGAAATCCAAATAAACTTCAATCAATTCATAATAAGGGTAGTTTCAAAACAAGCTACATCGTCTCCTAGAAAATAAAATTAGCTCATGCTAGAAGTATTCAAACACATAGACATGTTTAAATAACCCATAAAAATTGCTAAAAGTTTAGAGTTACAAAACGAATTGGACGTTATTCTTCGATCTCCGATGAACGCCGCCGTCTCGTGATGAATTCTCTACTTTTTGCTCCGAGCCGTCGTCGTTATTTTTCTCCGTTCTTCAACCCTAGCCTCCTTCTCTCAAAAATTATCTGTCTAAGTCTGAATGAATAATCCAAATCCTCCTCTAAAACCTTTTAAAAGTCCCGTGCATCAAATAAGGAAAGCAATCCAAAATTTCCAAAATTCATCAGGCGTAATGACGCCTCCGAAGTGGTGTAGTTACGCCTGTCGATGTGTCAAAAAATCTGGCTTCCCGCGTGATAGGCGTAATGACGCTTCCAAAGTGGCGTAGTTACGCCACTAAAAATTCTCAAAAGCCGTGGGCTAGGCGTAGTTACGCCTGTATGAGGCGTCTTTACGCCTGTATGAAATCGTTTAAAAGCTCAATTGCCGTGGGCTAGGCGTAGTTACGCCTCAAAGTAGGCGTCTTTACGCCTGTTGCCATGATTGATAGTGTAGATTTTTGGCTTCAATTCATCCGTTCTTTCCGTCATTTGCACCCTTTTAGTCCACAAAACATGTAATTACCTGGATTCCTGCAAAACAACACAGAACAAAACCAAAAGCGTAATTCTGATCGAAAACTAACACTAAACCATGCAAAATAAGAAGAAATATAAGTGTATAAAATACACTTATCAGGTATACACACAACATCCCTTGTGAGATTCATAGGGATTCTTACCATTCATGCTACCATACTGCAAAACAAGGGTTAACAACAATATATAGCAACACAGAGAGCATGTTCGTATAACATCCTATACAATACAAAGGATATAACATGCTTTCAAGTGAATAGGCATCTCCCTAATTCACTTCATCTACCCTCGTTCACCCCGTTCTCGAACCACTGCTCTGATACCACTAATGTGGGGTCCTCGTTACTTAATCCATTATGTATTCAATCGCAAGTACATATGTGAGTCAGAATTAAGTAATCCATACACTATTTAAGAGTTTCTGGTTGTTACAGATGTACAAAACCACAAGTACAAAAACCCTATTACATATACATCACATGTATAAATAACAACCTAAGCCAACACAACGCCTATACAGTGGTTCACCTCGCAGCGGAATAAGACTCACGATTCCCACGTCTATGAAATCCTACAGAAACATTCACACAATGTGAGTATAGATAAACCACTATCTCAGTGCAATATCAAAACACAATATCAATGATAAAGCACAATAAACATCATATCCAATGTGAATGCTCTGTATCATGCATCAACCAATGCACCATGTCGACATGTCTCAACTATCACCCTATTATCACGAGACCAATATGATATGTCTATCTCAGCTCAATATGTCAGTGGAACCACATCACATCTTCATATTAGCAGCACATATCATAGTACCGTACTCATATGTGATAATAGCCAGAGCATATACGTATACCTTTAATGCTAACGTATATGTAGCATACCCGAGCATATACCCAAACCAGGCGTATACCTCTAATGCTAACGTATATGCAGCATACCCGAGCATATACCCAAACCAGGCGTATACCTCTAATGCTAAAGCATATACCTCATCCATTTCAAACACATGATATCCATGAATGTACATGCATATGATACTACCAATCATATGATACCAACACAACACAATTCATATGATATCTCATAACATCATTACACAATATCTATACCCCGTATGTCAACACGTACCTGTTCTGCGACACAACGATATAAAGTAAACGTCACTGTCTAACTGCCTCGTTGTCCTGTCCCCTGTGATGATGCTACAACAATGCCAATAATGTATCATGTTATCATAGGCATCAAAATCAAAAGCTACAAAAATATAACATTTTAAGTCTACCGATCGATCGGTCACTCTAGCGATCGATCGGTCCAAACAGACAACCCTATCGATCGGTCGGTCGGAAGCTAGCGATCGATCGCTCTAAAATCTGAATTTCTCAAAAATGCTACGGCATTTCACCGATCGATCGGTCGCCTTCAGCGATCTATCGGTACATGAACCGCCTTACTTCCCCTGTTTCTACCGATCTATCGGTATGATCCTAGCGATCGATCGGTCGACGACAGAATTTTCAAACAATGGCGATTTTTGAGCTTATCTTCATGGTGTACTTCTTTCACCTCAAAGCATACACTCACAGCATCATAAAACAACTATATAGCATGAACTAAACATGTTTTCAATAGATTACCACTTAGTTCATTGAATTGACCAACATATGAATTCCATCATTCTTTCACCAACTCACATACTTCAAGTTTACTACTTTAAACACATATATTCATCAACTATGATAACAAAACATGAAATTCTACTTTCCTTACCAAATTATGCACTTCTTTGTTGTTCTTGCAAATCTACCTCCAACCACAATTCCAAGAGAATGAGAGAGAGTGTGTAGAGATTACTAGGTGAGTTATGGTGTGTTGTGTGAGGTAAATCTGATTTTAACTTCATATAACCTCCTCCTCACCTCAAATTCAAATGTACATGACATGCAACTCACATTCTCCCCAAATTCATGTCAAATGTAGGATATATGAAGATTCAACTATGTGATGCACTTCAAGTAGAACATATTAATGTTAAGTCCCTCTATCACATGTTCATGTTCTTAACTCACTCTCTTTGAGTTTTCATATCTACATGAGGTTTCATTCAAACATAACATTAATCGTGCTCGGTTCAACCCGAATCCAAGTTCACGTCGTACTGTAATTAATCATAATCACACCATAAACATATTAAGTTATTCAAGACATGTGAAAGATGACAAACTAAAATAAAGATACATTACTATGGGCGTCCAAACCAAGGTCTGGTTTGGTCAAAGCTCTGAGACGTCAGGAGAAGGTTGTCTTGAAGTTTGTGTCCTGTGCTGAGATGATCTTCTAACTGGAGATGTCTGCTGGATTCCGGTTGTACCGGTCTGGAACTCCTAGCACTTTGCATAATCTCATGTAAATCATTCAATTGAGAAGCAAAGGAAGTCTGCATGTTTTCTAGTTGATCGACTGGTTCCGGAGCATGAGACCCTGGAAAGAATTCTTCTGGTATGTTGTCAGCAGATATTGGAACATCTGCGGCAGGTATAGTATCATAAGGCTTGGCTGCAGTTAATAACGTAGCAGCAGAAGATACCTCAGCATATCTCAAAAATATGTTACCAGTAGATTTTAAAAAGTGAAAGTAATGAGTTTAAAAAAAAGTGGTGAAAGACAAGAGGAGATGTAACATTGTACTGTAGATGAAAGGACACATGGACACGTGTCGCTCATCTACGCAAAAAATGAAATTTTAATTTGAAAAGCACGGATGACGAATGTCATTGTGCTTGGTCCGATAATGAAGGACTGGATTATACGTGATAGCTATAGCAGATGTATTATCACGAAATTATTGGTGCCTCAATAGACTCAATTCCATAATCTCTTGGTTGTTGTTGTCACAACATTTGAGCTCAGCAGCATCCAACAACAAGGTACTCTACTTCAGCAGTAGACGTTGCTATGGATGTCTGCTTCTTGTTATACCAGGTGATCTATCTCCAATGAATTGACACGATCAACTGGTACTTTTCCTGTCAATCTTACAACCTACATAATCAGCATCTGAATATCCAATTAAATTAAATGTAGATTTCTTGGGATACTAGAGGCCAACATTTTCAGTTTCTTTTAAGTATTTAAGGATCCTCTTAGCAAAAGTATAATGTGATTGCTTAGGATTAACTTGAAAGCAAGCACACATACATACAACAAACATGATATCAGGTCCGCCGGATGTCAAATAAAGAAAAGAACCAGTCATATCTCAATACACGATTACTTCTACTGGTATTCCTGCTTCGTCTAAATCTAGTTTAGCAGTCGAGCTCATGGGAGTGGCTGCTGCTGAACTAGTACTCACACCGTACTTCTTCAGTAGTTTTTTGGTATACTTCGACTGGTTGATGAATATCCCTTCAGCAGATTGCTTGACTTGCAATCCTAGGAAAAATGATAGTTTTCCCATCATGCTCATCTCGAAACTGTCCTGCATGATCTTAGAAAATTTCTCGCAAAATTTTAGGTTAGTACTACCAAAAATAATATCATCAGCATAAGTTATGGTCACCCTTTGTGAATTTAAAAAGAGTCTTGTCAACCATGCCAATGGTAGAGTCATGCTCAGTCAAATATTTTGACAGAGTTTCATACCATACAATATTTTGTCCAACTTGTAAACAAAGGAAGGGTGTTGATAGTTTGTAAACCCAGTAGGTTGTTCAACATAAACCGCTTATTGGAGTTTACCATTAAGGAAAGCACTCTTAACCCCACTCAATCCTCAAGATTGATAACAATAATGTAGTAGCGTGAGTAGGGATCGATCCCACGAGGAGGTGTGAATCTTTGTGTTAATGAAAATCAAAATCAAAACAATAAAAGATGGGGTTGTGAAGTTGAATTATACTAATTAAAATTAAAAACAAAGATTAACTAATGAAAGCGATTCTTGGTATCGGTCGACTCTTCCTTGGATATTATCATCTACTTCATCGATTCACAAAAGACTCAATTTTTCATATGAATATTCATCGTTGGACGTTTAATCCAATAATCAAAGTCCTATCTCACCTTACGTTTAGTTAAATAGCCCAAGCGTTCTAGTTTAACCCTTATCAAACAATCAATCAAAATACAAGCGATTAAGATTTAAATCGATGATAGCGTATGAACTAGTGAGATCGATGAAGCTAAACAACATAATCCAAGCGTCTATGTTTAATCTAGTCAAGTGTTTTCCCCAAGAATTTAACGAACTCACAAGCGGAAATTCATCAATCTTAGTTGCTTCGTAAATTAGAGGGATCAAACAATTCCGTATTTGATATCTAATTTAGCGTTAGATTTCATGCAAGTTACTAGGTTGTCAATCCAATAAACAAACACAACAATCATATCAATAAAATCAGAAAAACTCTTGATATTCAATAAAATTGATAATTAAAGCGTATGAATCTCCCCAAGATAAATAATTCTAAGGATTTGTCTTCCTCAACCAAGAATTAAAAACTAGCTAGACATATCTAATAAAAACAATAAATAAAAGCAAGGGAAATAATACTAATCCGATCTCCGCTCGTCGAGGTGTCAATTCCGCCTTCGCTTCGATCTTCGTAGCCGTCTTCAACAAAATTGAAAGAAAAAATATAAAACTATCATAAACTACTCTACCCTAACTATCTAGATGTTTTAAAGGTCTGATTTTCGTCCATATATGTATAGGGAGGCTGAGGGAGTAGGTTAGAATCAATGTGGGAAGGAAAGAAATCAAGAATTTTCACTTTCCAAAATCCTATTGGCGTAATTACGCCTACAATGGCGTAACTACACCTAAATTCCCGTAGCACTGGCGTAGGTACGCCTGAATTGGCGTCTTTACGCCTGATTTTCCATTTTTCTGGCGAGTTTCGTATTTTGGCCGTAACTTTCTCGTACAAACTCCGAATTTGATAAATCAGCTGTCCACGTGAAGATAACTCAAAGTTCTACAACTTTTATATGGACCACATTTCCAAAACATGGCTCGAACATATAGAAAGTTGAGGAGAAAGGAGCAACATGTGTCTTGGATTCTGGTTTTTTCCTCTTTTCTTCAACTTTAGTCATTCTTTCATCATTTTAGCTTGATTTCTTCACATTTCCCTATATTTACACAAATATACGTTTAGGTAGCATATGTATCAATTTATCAATCAAAATATACCAAATCATAGATAATTAAGCGCAATAGATGTGTCTATTTCTAGTTACATCAAATACCCACATACTTAAACTTTACTCGACCTCGAGTAAATCAGACAAAACTAATGAAATTTTTGCTTGGCTCATAGATTCATAACAAATTGACTTATCCCCACTTTAACGCCTCAACAATTATAAACATGCATAGTAATGAAAGGCGGTGAAAAGTTAACAGTGGAACAAGTTCAATCCCAAAACATTTCATACTCAACAAAGCAGTGAATGTGTGTGTGTGGTCATAAACAAGTGTCATATGCAATTATAGATCCAAAAGATGCAAATCCACAATAGTTCAAGTCATACACTAACACAAGTATAAGCTCACTTGCACACCATTCTCCACTATCTTAGCCACTTTTCAAACACGAATCAAGTAGGTCTTTATTAGCTTGTAGCTTGGCCTAGGTATTGGCTTATGAAAGAAAGGAAAAAGATATATCAAACAAGAGAGTATGATGATATTCACACTAAAAGCTTCTCTTCTTGCATGAATTTTTCAACTTTGTTCTTTTTCACAAGGTTTATTTCAACACTTTTCTTCTTTTGTGCCTTGGCTCCCCTTGGAGTCATATTTTTCTCAAATTCCTCAAGGAATTCCTTTTCTTTCATGTATTTCATTCTTTTGACAATAAATTTCACAAATATACTTCAATTTCCCAAGTGCATTTGAATGAAATACATCATACTCCCTTAAAAGGTATGGATTGAAATCATATTTAGGCTAAAAGGGTAGGATGATAAGCTAGTCAAGGAATGTTGAATGGGGGTCTTTAGTATGCTTAGCATACTACCATTCTTTTACATTAAGGCTCAAAAAGGGTACTAGAGATTGATTTTATTTACATGGTAGGCTTGAAAGGCTCAAACGCATCAAAGATTGCCTATATCACTTTCATGTTTGCAAGTAGTCTAGATATACGCCTCAAAGAGCATGTAGTTAAGTTCTAACATGTATTATAGACTTCTTAAGACAATTACAAAGTTCACACAATCTTCACTAAGCTATGCACAATTCACAAGCCATGACAATAATGTGCTCAAAATATTCAACTACTAAGTTAAAGTAAACTTTGCATTAGAGTTCAAAGTGTTCCAAGGTTAACAATTCACCTATGTTCAAAAGCATGCATGATATAAATTAGGTTTCATCATGGGCTAGTGATTCTAAGCATGCATTCATTATTGACTATGAGCTCAAATTTTTCAAATTTTTCGATTTTTTTTGAATTTTTGTAATAGAAAAGCAATAACACACCACTAATCCCTCCCCCATACTTAAATCTTACATTGTCCTCAATGTAAGGCAAAAATACAAGAAAAGAGAATCTAACTACTAAAGCAAAAAAAAAATGAAATGGAGAAAGGAAACTAACTCCCCTTGGGTTGCCCCCCAAGCAGCGCCTCTGTTTAACGTCGGTGGCCCGACGCCAGTTCTCTCGCTTAAGGCGATGCCTATTCGCCTTGCACCTCTTGGAGGGTTTTTGTCTTTTCACTATGTCGCCTTCCTCCAAAGAAATCAGTTGAGGTCGATCAAGATCTACCTCATGGTGTCCTTTAAGTTGTTGTCCCTTATGCTCGCCTTTGAGAATCTCATTCTGGTGAGATTCCTTGCCATCCACCTCGACCTCTGTTTGTTCTTCAAGTATTGATGGCCTCAGTACCATCGTTTCAGGAGTTTCTACCTCTTTGCCACTGTCCAAGGTGATGTTGTCTTCGAAAAAATAGTCCCAAGGATCCATTTCATCACAGTATTCTTTCGCCGACTCCTCTTCCATAGCACATGATTCATCTAAGTAATCAACATAGTTCTCAGTTGGAAACATACCATTCAGAGTTGTAGGATGTACAAGCTCATTTTCTTCTATTGGCACATGTGTCTCCTCTTCTAGCTCGGGTGGCATCAGTACCACCTTCTCCATAGTCTCCTCTTCTTCATCACTCCATAATTTGAATGCAATCATGGTCTCCTTTTGATAAGCTATCCGATCGGCTGATCTTATTAGTTGCTCCATTTGGTTACCCAAATTCTGAGTGCTAATCCTGAATTCCTGTTGAAATTGCAAAGTACTATCATTAAGTGTTGAAACAAGATCCTCTAAAGACTCACCAGGGGTATGATATTGAGGTTGTTGTGGCCATGGCGGATATTGTGGTATGTATGACAGTAGGTTGGATTGCATGTAGGGTGAAGGTGGGCTCATCCATTGATTTGCATAGTTGAGATTGGGATGATCACTCCAACTTGAGTTGTATGCACTTTGTCCACTCCCTACGCCAAGTTGTTGCACAAGATACTCCAATTCGTCTAGTCGCCTATAGTCCTCCATGATAAGATCCGATTTTTAAGAAATCAACCTGTAAGCACGAACAAACAAGAGTAGCGGTGTGGGGGAAAGAAAGAAATAAAACGAAAGAGAGAAAAAAAATAGAAAATATTAACACAAAAATATAACACGCCTCCCCTGCAAAGGCGCCAAAATTTGGTAGCGTTTGTCGTGTACGCCCAAATTAACCCCACTCAATCCTCAAGATTGATAACAATAATGTAGTAGCGTGAGTAGTGATCGATCCCACGGGGAGGTGTGAACCTTTGTGTTAATGAAAATCAAAATCAAAACAATAAAAGATGGGGTTGTGAAGTTGAATTATACTAATTAAAATTAAAAACAAAGATTAACTAATGAAAGCGATTCTTGGTATCGGTCGACTCTTCCTTGGATATTATCATCTACTTCATCGATTCACAAAAGACTCAATTTTTCATATGAATATCATCGTTGGACGTTTAATCCAATAATCAAAGTCCTATCTCACCTTACGTTTAGTTAAATAGCCCAAGCGTTCTAGTTTAACCCTTATCAAACAATCAATCAAAATACAAGCGATTAAGATTTAAATCGAGCGGAAATTCATCAATCTTAGTTGCTTCGTAAATTAGAGGGATCAAACAATTCCGTATTTGATATCTAATTTAGCGTTAGATTTCATGCAAGTTACTAGGTTGTCAATCCAATAAACAAACACAACAATCATATCAATAAAATCAGAAAAACTCTTGATATTCAATAAAATTGATAATTAAAGCGTATGAATCTCCCCAAGATAAATAATTCCAAGGATTTGTCTTCCTCAACCAAGAATAAAAAACTAGCTAGACATAATCTAATAAAAACAATAAATAAAAGCAAGGGAAAGAATACTAATCCGATCTCCGCTCGTCGAGGTGTCAATCCCGCCTTCGCTTCGATCTTCGTAGCCGTCTTCAACAAAATTGAAAGAAAAAATATAAAACTATCATAAACTACTCTACCCTAATTATCTAGATGTTTTAAAGGTCTGATTTTCGTCCATATATATATAGGGAGGCTGATGGACTAGGTTAGAATCCATGTGGGAAGGAAAGAAATCAAGAATTTTCACTTTCCAAAATCCTATTGGCGTAATTACGCCTACAATGGCGTAACTACGCCTAAATTCCCATAGCACTGGCGTAGGTACGCCTGAAATGTCGTCTTTACGCCTGATTTTCCATTTTTCTGGCGAGTTTCGTATTTTGGCCGTAACTTTCTCGTACAAACTCCGAATTTGATAAATCAGCTGTCCATGTGAAGATAACTCAAAGTTATACAACTTTTATATGGACCACATTTCCACAACATGTCTCGAACATATATAAATTTGAGGAGAAAGGAGCAACATATGTCTTGGATTCTGGTTTTTTTCCTCTTTTCTTCAACTTTAGTCATTCTTTCATCATTTTAGCTTGATTTCTTCACATCTCCCTACATTAACACAAATATACGATTAGGTAGCATATGTATCAATTTATCAATCAAAATATACCAAATCATAGATAATTAAGAGCAATAGATGTGTCTATTTCTAGTCACATCATAGAGCAATTCTAAGTGATGAGGGGAGACATTTCTGCAACAAGATCTTCAATGTACTCTTGACAAAATATTATGTGAGGCATAAGGTAGTGTTGGGTATTCATCCACAGGCAAATGGACAGGCTGAGGTCTCCAATCGGGAGACTAAACAAATTTTGGAAAAGACAGTCAACATTAACAGAAATGATTGGGCTGTAAGGTTAGATGATGCACTAAGGTTAGATGATGCACTATGGGCATACGGAACTGCTTTCAAGACACCCATTGGTATGTCTCCATTTCGCCTGGTCTTTGGAAAGGCATGTCACTTGCCTGTGGAGTTGGAACATCAAGCTTACTGGGCAATCAAGAGACTGAATTTTGATCTCAAGGCTTCAGGCGAACAACGACTCTTACATTTAAATGACATTGACAAATTTTGTAACGACGCCTATGGGAATGCAAAGATCTACAAGAAGTTTTCCAATAAATGGCATGATAGTCATATTTTGAGAAGAGAGTTTATACCTGGGTAACAAGTGTTGTTATTTAATTCACGCCTCAAGCTGTTCCTAGGAAAAATGAAACCTAGGTGGTCGGGACCATTCACCACCGAGAAAGTATCATCATATAGAGCAATTGAGTTGAAATGCAAGGATGGTCGAACTTTTCAAGTAAATGGCGAACGACTGAAACTCTATTATGGACATGAACTGAGGAATGTGGATAGTGTTTGTCTCAGCGAGCCAAACTGAGATCATGAGGAAGAAAGTCTGGCTGAGTGACTATAAACCAAGAGCTTATTGGGAGGCAACCCAATTCGTATTCCTCGTTTTTTTTTACTTTAAAAAAAACAAGAAAAGCTAATGTTCTTAGAAATCGATCTCCAACTTTTTAAAGATCAATGCCTATAAAAATAATTAAATAAAAAATTTATTAATTTTGGGGGATCGGTCGCTACTTTACAGCGACTGATCGTCATATTAAATTTTTTAGCTATAAAACTACTGCCCACAGAGACAGGTCGTCACTTTAGTAGCGACCGATCTCTGTGCTGGTTAAGTTTTTTTTTTAAACCGATCGCTTTGTTTTTTTATGCCCAGAATTCTTCCCGCTTTCCAACACCCTAAATCCTCTCAACCCTAATCCCCAAATTCATCATCTAAGCTCATCGTTGATTCTTGCAGGTTTACTCAAATTCTTCAAGATTTGAGCGCAATTTCTCCATCAGACACATATATTGGGTCTTTCTCAGATTTGCTTCAAACAAATGCGATTTTGCCTCCACATTCTCAAATCATGAGGTAATATTGTTTATGCTCTCTCAAAGATTGGTGTGGGAGTGGAATAATTTATTGTTTGGGGGGTGGTGCTTGAATTTGAGGTATGAGGAGAAGACAAAACTGATAAGCCTTGGAGTTGGTGTATGTTTTTTAGATTTAATTGCATTATCAACACCAAATTTAGGGGAATTTGGGAAGATCTTGGCATACTTTAGTCGCCATTTTTCAACTTCAATGGCACCTAAGAAGAAAACTAAGCAAATTGTATCGAAGGAACCAGCTTCATCCTCTAGCGACTTTGATATCAACAAATTTTAACGAAGCTGCTTCCAATTATTATCAGTTATTCCTACTCAAGCCCATAGTTAAATAGAGAGGTTTAAAATTAACTGAAGTCTACCCGGTTCTCCGGGAGGCCAAAAGAAGGTGATGGTTAAATTTCTTGAAACAGCCCTCTGATGCTGTGGTTCCCGTGGTGGGAGTTTTATGCGAATCTGAAAAATAGCTACGACGAGTCTACCAGCCATGTCAGGAAAAAGTACAATCAATTTTCATGGCAACCGCATCAACGCCGTTTATAATATGCCCACCATCAAAAATGATAAATACTCGACCTTTAGTGCACAACCACGGGATTATGATGCAATTATCACCACTCTATGCCGAGAGGGAGCTACTTGGGCGAGAACTGCGAAGGGTGAGCCGCAAACCTCAAGATATCCGATTTACTTGATGACGCCAAGGGTTGGTATTCATTTATAGCTACAAGAGTGATGCCCTCCAGTCACACTTCTGAAGTTACTAAAGATCGTGCTACATTGGTGTATGCTATTATCACCAACAAATCTATCAATTTGGGCAAACTCATTCAGCGCTCAAGGTGCCAACGACTGGAGGATTGCCACCCCACGCTCATCACTTAACTATGTCAGTTGCAAGGAGTTACTTGGGCAAATGACGAGGAATACTGAAGCCTCTACGCTCGATAGTCTTGCCATTTGAGCAAACACCACAACAAGCTACAAGACCTTCATCCTCCACCCGATCTAGGCGAACACCCATCACTCCATTCACTAATGAGCAACTTCAAACCTTGGACCAACAGGTAGCAACCCAACAACTGATATTGGAGGCTCAACAACGGATGTTGGATGCACAATTTCACCTTTTGAATAACACTCGTGACGAAGCAAGAGTTTTCCACCGCCGCCATGACGCGTGATCGCTTATTTTTTTTAAATAAAATTTCTCAGTGTAGCGATTCTACCGCAAGTGCACGGTGTCAAGCTTTAGTATAGAGATATATAAGAAAGGATGTCGAACCCACATGGACTAATGTATAAGTACCAAATAAAATTAGCGAAATTATGTTTAGCCTACGAAAAAGATGATTAAATAACTAATTAAACTAAAGAATTAAAAACTCAAAACTAACACAACTCCTTTGAAGATGCGAAGGAATTCCGCTCAAGAAATCTATCAAGATGTTCGTTCAATTGTGTATCGTCAAAGATTTGTTTGTTAAAACAATTCCTTATCAATCAATTCTTAAGGTGACGGATTTCCGAATATAATCAATACACTCTCTCGAGATGTATTGAAACTAGTAATAAATTGACGCAAGTAACTCTGGTTCACTTAAACCAATTTAATACCAAATAAATCTCTATGAAAACCGTTGTTCTTTAAATCTTTCAATTTAAAGTGACCACGTATGTGATTTAATCTCTCGATCTAAATCTTAAACATACAACATGAATTATTTTAGCGTATTATAATTTTATCTCTCGATCTCAATTATAATTCACAAATTTCAATCGAAGGTAGCTAATCTTTGATAGCATGAAGCATATAATTCATGAACAAAAGATATTGATTCACTCAAACACAACCAAATCAAAGATTCAAACACAAAATTCCTGCAAATTGATAGAATAAACCAGATTAAATTCAAATCAAATTTAAATAGATGTTTAATCGTCTCTCAACCTCAAAAACATCAACTAAATAGGAAAATCATATTAATCTAGAGTTTAGAAATACGATAAACGTAGGAGCGACTCCGTGCGTTGAACGATCTTTCTTCTCTCGCTTCCTTCCTTGCACTTCAAAGGATTCTTCAACCTTCTTTTGTTCCGGGAGGATGAAAGGCGGCTAAAAATATTTAGGTCTGATTATTCTTCAGAATAGGGATCAAATTTTTGTGCCTCTTTCCCTTATTATAGAGGAGGGGAGATATGGAAGTGTTTCCAAAAATCAGACAAATTAAGAGTTTTATTTTCAAAAAATTCTGTCTCGGTCGATCGAGCCTTACGTCTCGATCGATCGAGCGCCTTCAGCCTCCGTGTATGAGTTTCTCTGCCTCGCTCGATCGATCGAGTTGAAGTGTCCGATCGATCGAGCTTTCTTCATCTTTCTTGCCAACTCTCTGCCTCTCTCGATCGATCGAGGAGGTTTATCCGATCGATCGAGCTCAATGTTGGCCAAAACTTCTGCCTTCGTCGATCGATCGACCTCCTATTCCGATTAATCGAGAATGTCAGAACTCAAATTCGTCATTTATTGGCTTGATGTGATCCGTTTTCTTCCTTGTAGCTCAATTCTTCCACATTCCACCTAGATTCTTGAAACATTCAAATAAATACCAAAAAGCATAACATCTTCACAGAATCTACACGAAAATATGTATAAATCAAAGCCCAAATACGCGTAATAATCAACCCTGTCAACTCCCTCAAACTTAGATTTGATCGTCCTCGAGCAAACATTAAGATCAAAATGCAAAGTTCATCATCAATACTTTGAATGAATTAACTTAGCAACTCAATTGTAAAAGCTCAGAAATCCTACTAACACTTCAATAATAAGTCTATCCAAAAATTAACAAGAAGTGTTTTCTCCTAAGCCAAGCAATATATCGCAAAAATCAGAACGTGCGTGTGTGTTCATGTCAATCATGAGTTTCATATATACTTTTAGGATCAAATAGTGCTATTAAACTCAAAGTCAAGATTTACTTTTAAACACTTCATAAGCCTACTTTTCAAACACTTCTCCACTAATGTAGTTATTCCCTAGACTTGGATTAATAGGTCTTTTAAAGTTTGTAATGTTTGACCTAGGTGTTTGGCTTCAAAGAAAAGATAGGGAAATACAAAGAAGAGAGTATAATCTTTGAAGATTCAAAATTTTAGCACACTTTGAGCTTCTCTTCTTTTTTCTAGCCTTGGCCACTTTGGGTCTTATTTATTCAATTTTTTTTTCAAGGCTTTTTTTTTACTATCTTTTCCTTTTCTCATTCAACAATTTTGTAACAATAAGCTCATCAAAGTTTAGCAAATCAAGTGCATCTAATGAGAATCATTATACTCCCTTAGGGTCAAGATAAAAATCTTCCATTTAAGCTCAAGTAGGTGGGTATAATGAGGTTGCCAAAGAATGTTGAATGGGGCTAATAGTATGTCAAACATACTCCATTCTTTTATCAATTAGGCTCAAATTAGGGAACTAGAGATTGATATCAACGTGGTAAGCTTGAAAGGCTCAAACGGTCCAAAGATCGCCTAAATCATTTCCAAGTCTAGTTCCTAACTATAAAATTTCGCCTCAAAGTGCTCTCAACTAAGTTCTAAAGTGTTTCAAGATCCTCAAGACAAATCATACTTAACAAAATTGTTCCAATATACAATTCACTCAATCATGAGCCAAAAGTGCTCAAAATATTTCTCAATTTTTGAAATATTAACTTAACCTAAGATATTCACCAACAAGTCAAAATCTTCAAGCCTTAAATTGAGATGGGGATTAATATCATCATGTAATACCATTGCAGGTCTAATTCATTATTTCAAAATGATGAACTCATTTTCAAGAAAAAAAAAATTATGAGCCCAAAAACGACCTAATCTCATGTAATCTCATGCTAGATTAGTCATGCAAGGAAGTAACACAAGACAACATCATAAACCAGTAAACACCCCCCCCCCCCCAAACTTAGTACATGCATTGCCCTCAATGTATGGTAAACAATAAATGCAAAGGGCAAAGCACATACCTCGACGACGATCGTCAGTGATCGTCGTCCTCATCATGCTCCGGAGGTGGTACTGGAACACTTCTCAGCACGCATGGAGTCTCGCCAAAATCAAGAAAACAAAAACAAAAACAAAATAAATAAAACAAAGCAAAGGGTTAAGAAAGAGTTCTTGATTTATAGTCCCAAGCTGGACTTTCACCTTTTGTCCTTAGTTATCAAGATAACAGATAGAGGCTAACATCTCGCATTTCTCATTGATGTTGTAGTGCTTCAACCGCTGCCCATTTACTATAAAGGTTCCCTTTTCGGGGTCGGTAATTTCAATAGTGTCAGTTGGGTTTACCTTGGAGACTGTGAATGGTCCAGACCAACGAGAACGTAGTTTACCTGGAAAGAGTCGCAGTCTGGAATTGAACAAGAGTACTTTATCTCCTACATTGAATTCCTTTCTTTGTATATGAGAATCATGCCACTTCTTGGTTCTTTCTTTGTAAATCTTGGCATTCTCATATGCCTGATTCCTAAATTCCTCCATCTCATTTAGCTGTAAAAGACGTTTTTCACCTGCAACATGACAATCAAAGTTTAGCCATTTCATAGCCTAATATGCTTTATGCTCAAGTTCAACTGGCAGATGACATGTCTTACCAAATACCAACCTATAAGGTGATGTGCCAATAGGTGTCTTAAAAGCAGTTCGATAAGCCCATAAGGCATCGTCTAAGCGTAAGGACCAATCCTTCCGGCTTAGAGTCACGGTCTTTTCTAGAATACGTTTCAACTCTCGGTTTGAAACTTCTACTTGTCCGCTGGTTTGTGGGTGATAAGGTGAAGACACTTTGTGGGTGACACCATATTTACTCAAAAGATTTTCAAATTGTTTGTTGCGAAAATGAGTGCCCCCATCACTAATAATTGCTCGAGGGGTGCCAAAACGAGTAAAAATTTTTCTTTCAAAATTTGCACAACCACTCGAGCATCATTTGTGCGTAAGGCTTCCGCCTCAACCCACTTTGACACATAGTCCACTGCGACAAGTATATATTTGTTTGAACATGAGCTTGGGAAAGGTCCCATAAAATCTATTCCCCATACATCAAAAAGTTCGCATTCAAGAATATTGTTTAAGGGTAATTCATTTCTCCTAGAGATATTACCGACCCTTTGACATTTATCACAAGTAGAGACATACGTGAATGCGTCCTTAAACAGCGTTGGCCAATAGAAACCAGAGTCAAGTACCTTAGCAGCTGTTTGGTTGGGCCAAAATGCCCACCTATCTCTCCACCATGGCACTGCTTCAAGATAGATTGCATGTCCCTTTCGGGGATACACCTTCTTATGATGTTATCTGCACAAACTTTGAACAAATAGGGCTCCTCCCACATAAGATGTTTAACCTCAGAAAAAGAATTTTTTCTTTTGGTAAAAAGATAGATTTTGTGGGAGGATACCACTAGCAATATAGTTCGCAAAATCTGCATAAGATGGTAAAATGTCAACGTTAAACAATTGCTCATCGGGAAATGTCTCATTAATTTCTTCTATCTCACTTTCAATTTTATCCTCTCCATTGTCTATTCGAGACAAATGATCCGCTACCACATTCTCTACACCCTTCTTATCTCATATCTCTAAGTCAAATTCTTGCAACAACAATATCCACCTAATTAAGCATGGTTTGGCATCTTTCTTTGCAAGCAAGTATTTAAGTGCAGCATGATCGGTGTAAACAATAACTTGGCAAGACATAGATAGGAGTGAAACTTATCGAATGCAAAAAACTATGGCTAGAAGCTCTTTTAAGTAGTGGCATAATTCATTTGTGCTTCATTCAAAGTGTGACTAGCATAGTATATGGTATGAAATACCTTGTCCCTCCTTTGGCCTAAGACTTGCTCCTACCGCTGGTGTCACTTGCATCGCACATCAGTTCAAAGGGTAACTCCCAATCAGGTGCTACCAAGACAGTGTTGTTACCAGTTTCTCCTTGAGAATCTCGAATGCCTGCACACAATCAGGCATTAAATTCATAAGGTGCATCTTTAGTTAATAAGTTGAGATAAAGGTTTAGAAATTTTTGAGAAATCCTTAATGAATCGACGATAAAATCCTGCATGGCCCAAAAAGCTTCGGATTCCTTTCACTATTGTTGGAGGCGGCAATTGTTTGTATTACTTGAATTTTTGCTCGGTCTACTTCAATACCCTTTTCGGATATCTTATGTCCCAAGACTATACCTTCTTTGACCATGAAGTGACACTTCTCCCAATTCAAGACAAGATTTGTCTCCTCGCATCTTGTCAAATACCAAATCCAAGTTATATAAACATATATCAAATGAGGATCCAAAAATAGAGAAATCATCCATGAATACTTCTAAAATTTTCTCTATCATGTCATGGAAAATGGCTACCATTCATCTTGAAAAGTGGCAGGGGCATTATATAATCCAAATGGCATTGGTCTAAAGGCAAATGTACCATAAGGGCAAGTGAAAGTAGTTTTCTCTTGGTCCTCTGATGTAATAGCGATTTGGTTATACCCTGAATACCCATCTAGAAAGCAATAAAAAATCATAACCTGCTAATCTTTCTATCATTTGATCAATGAAGGGAAGGGGAAAGTGATCTTTACTAGTGGATTCATTTAATCGCCTATAGTCAATGCAAACTCTCCACCCCATGACTGTCCTAGTCGGTATCAATTCATTGTTTTCACTAGGGACAACAGTAATGCCACCTTTCTTTGGTACACATTGAATAGGACTTACCCATGAACTATCAGAGATAGGGTAGATAATACCTGCATCCATGAGCTTAATGACCTCGGCTTTGACTACCTCTTGCATTTTTGGATTGAGACGGCGTTGTGGTTGTACCACGGGCTTGTAAGTCTCTTCCATTAGAATTTTATGCATGCACACTGATGGGCTAATTCCTTTGATATCTGCTATCTTCCATCCAAATGCCTTCTTGTGCTCCCTAAGGACTTTAAGAAGCTTCCCCTCGTTTTCACCTGTCAAGATGAAGAGATAATGATAGGTAACGATTTTCCAGCATCTAGGAACACATACTTGAGATGAGATGGGAGGGGCTTTAGTTCAAGCGTGGGTGATTCTTCAATGGATGGCCGTTGAGGCTTAATGTCTCTTTTTCCCAACTCTCCAAGATTTTCAGTGGCTCGTTTCATGTAGGGAACGATGTTGTTCAATTGAGCTAAGATCTCAATTTCCTCTTTGTCATGTTGTTTATCGGCTTCCACAAGGTATGCTTCCAATTTCTCTTTGTAAGTACCTTGCAACACATCAACAGTCAGAGCACCAATAATATCAATACTAAAACACATGGGCTCATCGTGTGGTGTTTAAGTGCTTTAAATACATTAACACAACTTGATCCTCCCCTACACGGAGGATCAACTTCCCTGTTGGACATCTATGATTTGACTTTCTCGTTGCTAGGAACGGTCGGCCCAAAATCAATGGTGTCTCCACGTCCTCTTCCATATCTAGTACTAGAAAATAAACTGGGAATATGAATTTGTCCACTTTGACTAACACGTCTTCAATGATTCCTCGGGGATATGTGATAGATCTATCCGCCAATTGCAGTGAAACCTTGGTGGGTTTCGGCTCTCCCAGTCCCAACCTCCTGAAAATGGAAAAAGGCATCAATTTATACTCGCACCCAAATCACACAATGATTTAGTAAATGAAACTGATCCTATAGTGCAAGGTATAGTAAAACTCCCTGGGTCCTTTAACTTTGGAGGCATTTGTTTTGCACAATTGCTGAGCACTCCTCTGTTAAGCTTACCGTTTCGTATTCGCCCAACTTTCGCTTGTTAGAGAGAATTTCCTTCAAAAACTTAGCATAACTAGGCATTTGAAGTAGAGCATCAGCAAATGGTATATTAATATGCAATTTCTTAAATACTTCAAGAAAGTTACCAAATTCAGCGTCCATTTTAGCTCTTTTCAGCGCAGCGGGAAATGGGGGAGGAATTACTACCTTATCAGTGTGTGTGATTGGTGTGGTGTTGGAATGTTTACCTTTTTTGATTTACTTTTCCTCAGTCTTACTCTTGTCGTCAATGGTGGTCTCACAACTTTCTTGTGCTCCATCTGTGGCCTTAGCTCTTTTCCACTCCTTAGTGCTTGTTAGGATCGGAGGCGTGTTTAGAAGGGGGGGTTGAATAAACACTGCCTCAAATTCTGATCTTCGACTGATTACTGCAAACTGTTAAGTGATGCAGTAGCTTCTCAATCAATTAAGCAAGTCAGCAGACACTAAATGAAGTGCGGAAAACGTCTGCTGCACTTGTGAGTTAACTAAAGTAAACAATAAAAAGCAAGTAAAGAACACAGAGATTGTTTCTGGAAGTTCGAAGCACAACGCTTCTACGTCTCCCCTTTCTTCCTTTGCAGGAAGGATACACTAGAAGACTTTGGTTTACACTTTACAGTATACAACCTCCTTAGGCTTTCACACAGCTTAGCCTAAACTCCTAACAACACAATGTATATGATTTGTTTACAAAGTAACTATC